>JAQFYB010000016.1:0-119748 GCA_034694085.1 Pogonognathellus longicornis
TTTTTTCTCATTAGGACTTTTATGGCTAAAAAGCGTAAAAATAGAGATATCGAGATAGTGTCAGTGTATACTTTTAAGCTATGTTTCTGAGGTTTTGTAATACTGAAGACTCCATCACTGCCAGAGCTATAATATGTACAGATATAAGGCTATAGAAAAGTTAGTAATTGTACTGTGCGTTATTGCTAGTGCTTGTACAAAACAGTTAGAATAAGAAAAAAAATGCTGTAATGAACAGTTCTTGTGCACCTCGGCAGTTGTACGAGACATACGAGCGCAAAATCCCAAGTAAAGTATTTTTAGTTTCTGTGCGAGTCTCTTGGTTTATTTATATACGTTTGATGCAAATCTAGTATGCAAATCCACTGATTGTGAGTTTGTTGCACCTCCTCCTTCCGCTGGTCGACAAACCGAATTTTTTGTATTTAAGCATATAGCTTTTACTTGTTGAATTTGGTGTATGTAATGTTGGTGGATACTTCAGTGTACACACCGCTTTCCTTAATAATAGGTTGATCTCGTGGATATGGGACAATTCAACCATTTAGAAAAACAACAGAGGTTTCAGTATAGCAAAATACGGGTAGCAGCAACAGCTCAACTGATTATCCCATTATCCGTGAAGATTATAGCTTGATAGTTGATAGCATAATATTAAAAGTTCCTTTATCATGTACACTAATAAAGTTTAATACTAGTTATTAGTTGATGAAATTTTACATAGCTATATAGACTGTTTACTTAACTTTTTACAAGCAAGTCTTTTAAGCAAATAGGTTCACTAGCTTAGTCTGCACTCACTCTATATCTGCAATTTCATTAAGTTAATTCATTTCTCATTTCAATAATTTCACTAACTCTCAACGTTGTAATCCGGCCAGATTTGGAAGTTGGGTTTAATCGTGTCTGGTGAATAAACTAAGGCACTTAAACAAATTGATACCTGCCGATTCCTTGATTATTTGTTACTATCTTCATAATTAAATTAAATTTATTATCTTCTACATTTAATTTAATTAGGAAGATAGCAACTAATAATCAAGGAATCGGCAGGTATCCAGACACGATTAAACCCAACTTCCAAATCTGGTAAGATTACAACGTTGAGAGTACACGGTTTCGGGCAAGCTGTGTATAAACAGCTTGCTAGCAATCTAATATTTGAGACATGAAACTATATACATCTTTATAATAATCTCTGCTCAAGAAGCAGTTCGATTGTATTTGACAATAATAGTTGCTGGTTGAGAAACACGTAGGTATTGTGGATTAAAAATGGGTGACAAAGGCAAGTGTCAAGTTTGTCCAAAATTATGCTCAACGAGTTGCAGTTGGTGCAGAAATATCTTTTACTGCTGCAAGGAACATCAGAAACAAGATTGGCCTTCTCATAAAAAGAGCTGTGCAAAGAAGAAATTCCAAGTCCGTTTTAATTCATGGAACTTTGTTAACATAGAATGAGATAGTAAAATCTGTTTAACTCTAATTTTGTTTTTATTTCGTTATAGCTGACGGAAGATGAAGGAGTCGGCCGTTGTATAGTAGCAAATGAAGACATAAAGCCTGATTTCATACTTTTCAAAGAAAAACCTTTGTTACTTGGGTTCAAGACAGAAAAATACAGTACCGAAGATTCTATCTGTTTGGGTTGTTACAGAGAGCTAAAAGATGACGATGATGAAGACCAAGAATGTGAATCGTGTGGACTTTCAGTTTGCAACTCGAAATGTGCTTCACAATATTTTCACAAGAACTTTGAATGCAAGTTATTTAGTGAGAGGAAGGAAATCGAAGATGCAACTGCCGAGAAAAATGTACGAGAAACATTTCTTCAAAATATCTTCATGTTTCGATGCATTTTGTTAAAAACTTTAAATGAAAAGTTGTGGAACGAATTAATGACTTTCCAATCAAATGAAGAATTTCGAGGAGATATCAATAATTTGGAGAAAACTGCTAGACTTTATGAAGAAATGAGAACTATTTTGGAACAGATAGATCATCCCACATTACCTCCATCAATTTTGTACAAACCAGATGTACACAAACTTTTGGGGATAATGGATACTAACTGTGTGGAATGCAGAATTTCTCCAAACGTTGAAATTGTCATGCTACTCTCTCTATTTTGCAAAATGGAGCATAGTTGCTTGCCTAATACCAAGTTCTACTTGACAAGATGCCCGTTGGAGAAAAAGTCACCTTTGGAAGTGTATTGTCGTTCGGCAGTGAAAATTAAAAATGGAGAGCATTTGACCACAATGTACACTAATATTCTGTGGAACACTGAAAAAAGACGAGAGAATCTCAAGAAAACAAAATGTTTTTGGTGCAACTGTCCTAGGTGTTCAGGTACATAACTTTTTAACATGATGTTGTTTAATATAGACATTTCTACCCGTGCATGTTATCGTTTCTTCAAATATAGTTTTTTCTGCTTACTGTACTTTTATTATAGATCCTTACGAGTTGGATTCAAATTTTTCTACACTTTTGTGTCCTCTTCCCAAATGCAAAGCATTTTCTGTTCCAGTACCCAAGAGTCCGGAAACTCCTGAAGAGTTCCATTGGCAATGCTCATCTTCAGAATGTAAAAAAATTTGCGAGCCATATCAAGTAAAGAAAGTGGATACGAAATTGTCAGAAATGGTAGGAAAAATGATTCCTACTGCTAGAAACTACAAACAAATGCTTAGCACAATTGCAGAACTCGTTCATCCAGATTATTATTTGAATTTCATTGTAAATCATTCTCTTATACAAATGTACGGAAGGGATGATGGGACGCAAAACGACAAAGATGTTTTGGAAGAAAAGCTTACTTTATGCAATAGACTTTTGGCTACCGTCAAGAAATTGGATCCGGGACTAGCCAGGATGAATATTTATGCTGCCGTCGTTTACTTTGAAATGCATTCAGCTATTCTTGCCTTGGCAGGTGGAGAAGTTGATGACGATTTTATGATACTTCGGAAAAATTCAGAAACCGTCAAATTAGCAAAAGTCTACTTACAAAAGTGCATTGATTGCTTTCAGTATGAACTCATGGACTTGCCGGAAGTTAAATTGAAAATTTTGGCTACAAAGAAGATGGAATATTTAAATATGATAATGACACATAGATTTGAATAAAACTTCGGCATTACAAAGTTTTAAGGTGCTTACGCTCAATTCTTAAATCTTTACTGTCACATTGTTAATTGATGTTTGTTTACAACTAAATCTCTTACTTTCGCCTGCTTTCACCTTTCATTTTACACCTTCACTTTCTCCTGCTTTCACCTTTCATTTTACACCTTCACTTTCTCATACTTTCATTTTACACCTTCACTTTCTCATACTTTCATTTTACACCTTCACTTTCTCCTGCTTTCACCTTTCATTTTACACTTTCACTTTCTCCTGGTTAAAATATTCTACTCCTGTGTAGCGACTCCAGTAAAACTGTTACAATTTCCATCTCTAAAATTTACAATAATCAATTTTTTTCAAATAGTAATCGCTAAAATAGTAATATACGTAATATAGTATACCCAATTTGTCAATGTAATGACCTTGTAAGGATTTTGACAATAAACAATAAAATAACCATGTAAATAAATAAAACAGGACTACAACTTTTTGTTTGTCATTCGTACACGACTTAATATTTGCGTGATTTATTATTAATTTTATTACTATTACTTCAAACTTTGCACAATCCGTAACATATGATTCAATTCACTAACATTTATCACACAAAATAAGCCATCAATCATTATTAGTTAATTTGATTGTACTATTAAGTAGTAGTACCTGTGTAGGTAAATAATAATTTACCTTTATTTTGGTAGATTTACACAAATGTGATAGGACCACATTGTAAATGTAAAACTGTATGTAGTAGAAACAGTAATAAAAGCGAGGCACACATGCCCGTCTTCAAAATCCTTACATAATAGTATCAAGTATCAACATTCCATGGTCCAATGACACAATATTTCATTGAAACAACTACAAATATTTTGTGTTAAAATATTAGGAAAAACTTCCAGAGTAGACTGGTAAGTACAAGTAGCTCTTTAGCTTATTGTTAGAAAACTTTAGATAATAAGTTACTTTAATAATAATCATCATTTCGTCAAATAATGTTAATACAGAAAATCAAACTAATTGTATCAACTTACGTTTAATAATTATCAAATGAATACAAATATATTTAAGTGATTGACAAAATTACATAGTGTAGTATTTCCTACTAATAACTGACTGTGGGAGGACTTAATGTTAGAAAAAGAATGCTATAAGGCTTCTGCATAATATGATGCATTCAAACTCATATTGCTTAGCATTGCAAAGATTTATAATCTTATATTCAGTAAAAATGCTTGCTCTAAAAATGCGGTTAAAAGTCAGATCTAAGGCATACAGTTAATTGGCTTATCAGCATTGGCATTCGAATTTCCATTTCTGAGCAGGCAATTTGACAGTAGAAACTCAATTTACTTAACTAATACTATGCGATAAAACGCCAATTTCTGTTCTTGTAGTGTTGGTTGAATTCACAAGTTCATTCTAAAAATTCCCAATCCATTTCAGCGTTTTCTTTTAAAATTCTAGTCAAACTTTCCATAGTTTTATGTAGCGTATCATCGGATCTGTTAATGTCCACACGTTTTTCATTGTTATGAGTTTCAAAAAATCAATTCATTTAGTAATGTTAACAAACACACAAACAACAATCAAATTATATCATTAGTTAGGATAAAACCAAACACTACAAAAGCATCAAGTTTCTTACAATTTCTGCCACTTTTTGCTGTCTTCTATAACTGTCTGGAGAGGCGGTCCTGGAATAGTAGGGTGAGCACCAGGTAGGCCACTGTTACAACTTTTAGCCATCGTAGTGTATTTCTTTTGGGCTTCATCTTCATTAGTGGTAGACGGTGAAACGATAACAGCAGACTTACTCATTTGCTTCGAACTTGTGGCATAAATAGTATTCGGGTTGGTATTATTCGATTGGGTTCTAGCGGGCGAATTTTCTTTTCCAGAAAACCCATTTGTATGCAAATGAAGTTTGCTTTTACTCACAGCTCGTAGAAGTTCCGTTTGTTTAGCACAACGAGTTTTAATTACATCGTTAATCAAATCGTTCAACTTCACAGTGACTCCCTTCAAGTCAGACACGATGTGGGCATCTGTATCGACCTTTTCCAAAATGATTCTGTACGAAAAACACAGCTCTTAGAAACTACTATTTGTAAAGGCAAGATTTAAGAAAATTATGCCTACTTACGTAATGTTTTTGATGATCGATTCAATTAAGGGTTCTCGTTGAACCAAAAACTGATATAAATTTCTCGCAAGTAGTTCACAATGAGCACCAGTTGCTGCAGACCTCCAATCTTCGTATGTTTTATAGATGTTATGTAATCTGTGTGCGATTTACAAGTAGACAGGTATCACTTTATTATACATACGAAGGCGACATTATAATTAAACCAATCAGCAAATTAGAATTTAAAATCTTACATTTCTTCAACATCAGATGTTCTAACCGTCGTGACTGCTACATTTTCTACAAAAATGTTCAAGCATTTAACCTGTGTAGCTCTTAATTCGTCTTTTCTTTTAAGCCAGTTTTTGAGGTTGCAAGTATGCGATTCTTCCACAACAGCTGAATCTCCTAACCTTCTTTCGATTTCTTGCAACTGTGTTTCTAATTCCAAGATTTTGTCCAGACTTGCAGTCGATTTATCGACATCATTGACGAGATTCTTAATTACTGATGTATATGTCGAATTGAACCATATTCTAGCAAAATTAATAGTGTTACCACAATGAATTTGAAAATTTTACATAGTTTTTAGTACTATTAAAAAATTGAATTGGTAACTTACTTCAATGAATCGGAGGCTTTTTTCATCGTATTTAATCGGTCAATTTGTGTTTGAACAAAATAAATCGAGTGAGACCAAATCAATTGAAGCTTCAAAGGATCACTTTGACCACTTCCACGAGCTTTTAAAAATGCATTTACGTTGAGAGGTATCTTTGACTTGAGACGCAAAAGACTAGGTGTTCTTGGGATGAGGTACAAATCTGTCAACTGTAAGGTGAAATAAAATATGAAATAATAAACCGATTTTTGACTACTAGTGATTATAAGAAAACAAGGTTTCCGTCCGTCTACACACTGTAGTTATTTTACCTCAATAAACTGACAAGCCAAGTCTTCGCCAGTTAATTCTACTCCGTCCATTGTTATAATTAATTGGCAGCCGGCAGCCATTCCAATATCTTTAGAAATCCAAGTTTGAACTTCTGATATTTTTGTATTTCTACCGATTGCAAATGACATTCTTTTTGAATGTGTAAGTATATCTAAGGTTTTTGTGTTGAGAATTTTGTTAAGTCTTGATAGTCCAACAACTGTTCCTTGAGGAACCGGTGAACCTTGGCTGATATCCTTTCTTCCACGCATGACTGGATCCAGTTGAAGCATTGTAGGAAACCAAGACTCCAAACA
Source organism: Pogonognathellus longicornis (assembly GCA_034694085.1). Classification (NCBI taxonomy): domain Eukaryota; kingdom Metazoa; phylum Arthropoda; class Collembola; order Entomobryomorpha; family Tomoceridae; genus Pogonognathellus; species Pogonognathellus longicornis. Next base: position 6,512 of record JAQFYB010000016.1, read on the forward strand.
TTTCTTCAGCATTCTACAAAATATTATAATTAAGTATACAGAGATTAATACTAAACACAGACACAATCACTAAATAAATGAGTTGAGACTTTAAAAAAAAATAGAATTGTAGTAGGAGAACAATGAAAGAAAACAAGTTAGAATAGTTAATTTTACTCAGAGCAATGTGTAAAGTAAGGGATTTCCTTCGAAAACTCGATTCGATCCTCGTGCGTTCGGTATATGGCAATGACGTCTTTCCCTTTTTCTTCCACCAATGGAATCCTGAATTACAAACATTAGAGATTAGTGTTGGTACAAGTACTAATTTAGTTTTCATGTGCAATTTGATTATTATTAAGGTTCAGCAAAATTATAATAATACCATTGCGACGGCGATTCCCCATGAAGAAAAGGTCTCATTCCACAAATTACTTCGAATGCAATTACACCAAAACTCCAAAAATCAACTGTTTTGTCATACCTGCACATAAATAGTAAATACTTTTACATAAAAAATGCCTTTCAAATAATGCTAGTTATATTGTGTTTACCATTACAACAAAGACATACCTTTTCCCCATGTAAATTTCAGGAGCTAAGTATTGCATTGTTCCTACGACTGTAGAACAAAGGCTTTGACTGTTCGATAAGTCTTTAGCGAAACCCAAGTCGCTTAATTTATAAGAAGTTTTTCCCGACGAAGGATCATGTTGAGCTAGTATATTCTCTGGCTTTAGGTCCCTTAGCACGCAAAAATATTTTGTCATTAACTTTAAATAATGTTCCTCAAATGTTTTTAATAAAGAGGTTGAGTTTTTGTACACAGAAATATACAGTCACTCACGAGATTTATTTGCAAATGGAAATTCTTCTTACCTATGAATTATATTTTTGTCATGTAAATAGCAGATGGCCTGGGAAACACATTCAAGAACTGTTCTGGCTGCTTTCTCATTTAAACCAGATATATTCTCTGGCTTTTTAAGCATTTGTCTTAAATCTCCGGCAGAACAGAACTCCATACATAAAAGTGGTAGATGAATGGGGGGACTGTTGTTCAAATCACTCGTTAAGGACAAATGATTGCTTCCCTTTAACTCTTCAGGAACAGGACATGTTGAAACAATGTGTGGGCTATCAATCATGGTGTACATCATTTCCACCTCTTTTTTCCATCTTTCTTGCATTTCTGACAGAATCCGAAGTGGAGCTTGAGACTGAGAACGGATTTCAAACTTTTTGACAGCTATTTACAAAAAATGAAATTGTCACACATATTTTTTCCAAATAAATACGAAAGAGATTATACAAAGGCCCAACAATATATAAAATTCTGCAATATTTACAAATGAAGGAAACTTACCAGAGACCTCAGATGTGACTAAATTTTTGAAAAGTCCTACCACACCAAAACTCCCTCTTCCTAAAATGCGGATGCATTTCCAATCCCCAATTTGCTTTCCTTGCTCCATAACTTTAACCAATTCTCTCCTTGGGGGAACAGTTTGTTAATGGCAGTAGTTGCAATAAAATAAACTCAGAATTTGAACGCGCTGTGAATATTTAGTGCATCATTAGATCATCAATACTGACAACTTGTATGTAATCCAAGTCCAAATAGTCATTTTGTCGTTTGTGATACTTGACTCATCCCAGAAGGCTGCACAAATTATAAGCACAAATACAAAAGTTGCATTAATCTCCACTCCATATCAATTTCTGATAACTTGCTTTTCTCTTCATATTCAGCCCGATGTGCGTAATACTATTATTCTATGATTTAATTTATAGAGTATTGTCCATACCTGTTCAACTTGTTTGCCTCTTGCGAAACAGAATTCCGTGTAAAAGACGTGCAAGAACTAGTAAAGTGGCTGAAGTCTGGAATTCAAACATTTAAAATAAATATAGATAAGATAACAATAATCGCTGACTTAAAGTGATAACAATTGTGTACCGTAAAATTGAAAAATTCATTCGTACAACTTCATAAAGCTGAATGAAAGTGATACAAACTTCATTTGCAATCCTCTTTACTATTTCAAATATATTATTTTTATCGACTCTCAATATTATGCTCAAAGATTTTCATGAGATTGCACATATAATAAATTAAAAAATGAATATGTTAAAACATCGAGCTTACAATAATGAATGTTAAGTGATAATTTGTGTATGTATTGTATAATATTGAATATTTTGTAAAAAATAGAAACAATAATAATAATAATAATAAAGTAGAAATAAATCATAAACAACAATTACACATTACACCTTCAACCTTAAATAGGTTGCCAGCAATCTATACACATGAGGTAGGTATATAAATTCAAAATTGTGCTTGCTGGAAATCTAAAACTTACTTGTTACTTCATACTTTCAACTTTGTACGTACACTCAACTACACAGAACATTTCGGATACGTTACTTCATACTTACTAAAGTTATTAAACTTACTAAACTTAAATGTTGACTTTGACAAAAAATACCAACTTCCTGTTTACCTACAATTTCAATCTAGCGTACGTTTACCTTGTCACTTGTGTAGTATCTAAATCTAATCTAACTCCAAGCTCAAGTTATGTCTACAAAGTCTACATAACTTGTATAGGATAGACCGCATAGAGCTGCATAATGTTAATATTACATTACATACAAAACACAAACCACCAACTAACAAAACAAACTTTACGATTTTTGTGATGATGTAAAGTGGAAATTATTTACTTACGTGTTCATAGGTGATAGGGAGTTTTAAAAATATTATAAGTATTACATGAACTGCTGAAAAAAATGCCGATTTTCACAAATTCGCAGTCTTGCGGATCGGTTTATTCGTGGTTTTAGAGACTACAAATTACAAATCAGCTACACACAAGACACGACATTTACAGAGAAAGTAGTAGATTTGAACCTACGCGATTATTGTTTGGCAATTGGCACAGTATTCAAGGCAGACAAACAAACAAAGCGGAATTGCTATAAACTTGTATTTATTTTTGTATACATAGACATACACATTCTATAGTTGTTAGTTTGTGTATTGCATACAAACAAGAAAAATGTTTTTGATCTTTACATGCTTACTCTACACTTAATACACTTCCAAAAGTAATTTTTCTTGTTTATATACTTTTAATAACATTCTCATTCTTATACCGTAATTAGCTATTTATCTTTAAAACTGTATTTAATTTCAATTTTTAAAACGTGTGAAGACGTAGAATGTAGCACAGAATCTGTGTCAAGCCACAGACATAAGATAACTAGCATCATTTGTTTAAGACAAGATATGCAGCCAGATGCATGCATGCATTTTAAGAATTTTAACAATGTATCATACTTCGTACTGTATATTATATAGAAATAGATGTAAAATGTGTGATATAATCTATGTAGGTAACAATATTTGAAATACATGATTGACAGATTATCTACTATATTACCTATATCCTATACTTACTGGCACTTAATAACTTTATTATTACGGGTTAACAACTTTTATTACCTTTTAACATGCAATAAATTCCAAATAATTAAGAAAAATCTGTCTCACGTAAGAGTATTGTATATATACATACTTATGTAAGCACTTTTTATTGCATTCATTTTTATTACTTTTTGTTTTTGTTTGCATATTAACATCTTATATATTTCTAACACATTTTTGCACTTTTGTTTTTCACATTAATGATTCATGACTAAATGGTTGTAGTCAATTATATGTATATACATCATATCATTTCACGTTAACAAATTATAATTTATAACTATCCATATTATGAATAATCAGTTGGATGGAAAGTGTACCACTGGTTTCGAGAAACGATTCTAGTCAGACAATCCAAGTGTTTTTAGAATCCATCGATAGATATTGAAGTCCGAGGAATCGCATTTCTTGTTTGCATTTCCATCATATCCTTCGGTTTCCTTCAATCTTTCAGAATGGAGAGTGGTCGTATCATCAAAGTCATCATCGCTGTCTTTGAACTCAAAATTTCTCTGGTGTTCACACCATCCTTTAACATATTTCCACATTTTCAATGGCTTAACCCACTCTGTCCACAGCGTAAAATACGTAAGAAGGAGCGCTAAAGAGATGATTCCGATCAAAATGTTACGCTTTTTTCTGCTTTTAGGTGCAGCATGAGTAAAAATGTTGAATATTTTCCCGCATACTCCAGCAAAGCCAAGAAACTGTAATTTTAGGAGATGATGATCTATGTACACCATAGCGCCATCAACATGGCGAAAAAGTCTTTTCTGCTTTTTACAAGAGCGAATTTTTCGGGCTTTCTTGGCTACCTTCCATCTTTTACAAAATTCCGGGCCGAGATGACAGAGATTTTTTTGAACAATGTCGTCAATGCAATCAACATGAATTCCTTCGAAACGTCGACAGCATTTAGGGCACCCAGGTTTCACCTTTAGAGATTTGTGAATGCATTCGTGGCAGAATGTATGACCACATCGAGATACCATGGCCTAATTAAATACAGTATTTTTATACAAAAATTATTTTTGATTAATAATTTCATTCAAAAGCGTTTCTTAGATAATGGCAAATGTTTATTATATTTAAAAATTGTAATATGCCTCAATGATGATGTTTTCACAAAGTGGACAATGAACAAGATTGTCTCGTATAGAAGGGGAAAGGTTATCAGGGTGATGAACAGAGGAAGTTACATTGTTTTCTTGAATGTGTCCCTGGCGGATAAGATCATGATCTCCCGAGTCGTAGCCCCCATAAACTGGAACTATTGTTCCTTGTCCTGATACACAGTGTCCGGAAGCGGAAAGTAATCTTTCTCTATGATAAGGCTTCCCAGATTTACACTGCTCTCTCTTACTACATTTAGATTGTGCCTCACTGTCCCCACAACTCATTTCTAACCACCTTATTCAAGCTATTCACAACGAAGAGATACTTTTATTTATTTAAAAGGGCTGTTAACAAATTGTATTATCACGCAATACCTTGTCACTTCAATTCGACCTAAAATAATGACTATATCCGACTGATCGTAATTCTGTAAAAACCGTAGAATCGTTGTGTAATTATTTTAGATAGTCACACATTAATATTGTTCTGTGACAGTTGCACATTTATATTTCTATGAATCTCCATGGAATTTCGTTGTGTAATTAATTAATAATTGCCATGATTTTCGCTAAATTATTTTAATACCATTAATAAAATTATGAGACCTCTTTCCATTCTTCAATAAATGGGCTTTGGATTGGAATCGGGTTGGAACTTTGGAACCCACTACTCGGAGTCCTACAGCAAATGCTACAGCTAAGCAATGTAGCCTTTGAAAATCAAGCAGTGATTTTAGGCTTCGTGTAAAACCAATTTGGCCTTCCGGCAATATGAAGTAGTGGCATTGGGTTTTATGAAAATAAAATATAAGCAACATTTTAATACATATTTAAAATACTTTATCTCGTGTTTCAATTCAAACTCATTCTTCATCCAAAGTTCGTACTTAATACTAATATTGTGCAGACATAAAGCAGAAAGCGTTAGTATTAATATAAATAATTATACTGTACTAACTAATATTCAACAAATTAAATCAAGTAATATACGCATGTTATTAATAACGAATAAATAATGCATGTAATGCTCACTATTAGAAGTTCATTAAAAATCGATTAAATGCCTCCCTTCTTTATAAGTTGTAAGTACAAACCCTGTTCTGTAAATGATTTGAATCTATTCCAAACAAGATGGATGTCGAGCAGCAGGCGATTTTCTTGAAAATGATGGCGAAGTAACAGATGAGGACGAAGTCGAACGAGGACTATCATTAGGTTCAACCTTCACGAAAACTTTGCTGCCAACGTCATCCAACTCCTCGAAAGATGCGATTCTTCTCGTGCCTTCGTCATGATCACTGTCTCTGTAATTTTTAATCATTGGCAATTAACCACAATCAATAGGTCGCAATGCGTTTAACTACAAGAAACTACACAAATATACTAGGTAAGGTAATTGAATTTTGAAATCTTACAGATCACTACATTTTCTGATATTGTCACCCCCAGACTCCTCTGAAGAAGACACTTCTGCCTTTGACAACATTTTAGCACGTCTCTTTGGAGTAGACCGACCTTCCTTCTTCTTTAGAGTCTTCCCTCTGCCCTTTTTCGATCGTCCACCTCTTCCTTTTTTATCGCCGACATTCTTCCTCTTTTGTTCCGGGTCATTTTCATCTTCCGAACCCTCAACTGAAATGTCTGACTCCGTACCACTTTCGTCTCTTTTTCTAATTCGCTTCTTTACTTCACAGGGTGACTCTGTGAACATAATCGCTTTGGTTTTCTCTTTAAACTCCTCTCTACGACGAAGCATTTCATCCTTTTCCCATTTCTTTTGCTCTTCTACACGCTCCTGTTATTGAAATACGTCATTTACAAACTTTTACTACCACATATATTTTTACTTTATAACTGTATTACCATTTCTTCTATCTGTCGCACTTTGAAAGCCTCTCTCTCTTCCTCTTGCTTCTTTCTTAATAGCTTTTCTTCTTCATCGAGGTTTCTTGCTCGGAAAACATGATGCTGAGCTTGCGAAAGAATATCTCGACAATGACGAGCCTCAGAGGCAGCCTGACCTAAACTGTATTTTGTTTTGTCACCATTGATAGATAAGTAGTCGAAGTAGTTTAGGGCTAGTCCTAAATTTTGAACCGCTGAAAGAACCTGAATCAAAGTTGATTTTTCGTCTCCTAAAATCCGTGTGGCCATTTGCTGGAGAATATGCCCCAAGTTATATAATACTAATGTATCTAATGGATCAACTCTTCTTGCCTATAAAAACAAATATCAGCATTTAATATTAACTGTAAGAATGCGTGTATTTACAAAATCGAATTCATTTTTATTTTTAATCTAACCCGAAGCAGGCATAGTTTGGCTTCCTGCAATTTCCCACTTTTATAAAAAGCACGAGACAAGTATTGAAGGATACCGATATGATAAAATTTGAAGAACTTTTTGGCGCAGCTGTCGTACTGAAACATGATTTTCACAAATCAACGTTAGCATTTTACTATAATAATTGTTATGGTATAATATAATATATTTGGTAATAAAATTGTAAGAAATTGTCAATCACCATTTGAATGGCACTGCAATACTGCTTCTGAATGACATATATGTGTGCAATATTAAGCCATACATCACTGAAATCAGCAGTTGCTTCACGCACTTGTGCAAATATATCCCGTGCTTCGTTAAAGCATCCTTTGTGAGCTAATACGCAACCAATTCCGTTTGCACCCCATATGTTTTTGGGATCATGTTTCAATGCCTACGGTTGTAATTTATAATGGACAATAAAATAATATTTATACAAAACAAGAAGTAAAAGTTGTATCAAAGCATGTAAACAGTAGTTACCTGACAGTAAATGGAGATCGCTCTTTCCTGATGACGTTTTTCCCTTTCCTTATCTGTACTAGGAAAATGCAGAGTTTCAAGCCACACGTTTCCAAGTGCCACGATAGAATACGTATCTTTCTTAGTAGCAGGATTCTAGTTTGTGGAATTATAATAAGTAATATGTAACATCAGATACATTGTTTTCATTTCACCTTCACTGATTAACTAAGAATTAGATTATTACATACATTTAAAATTCTTTCGAATTTCCTTTGACCAGGACACCATTCATTCTTACTGAAATGCAGGTTGCCAATTAACGTCCATGCGTCGGGATGTTCATTACTTACTTGTAAAGCATCCTTAAACCAATCTGAGGCTTCATAGATTTGTCCCTTATCACGGGCAATGCATCCGAGTCTCAAGTAACCTAAAATTGTAAACATTTTTAATAACCTACACTAAATTGATGAACAATTTATGAACAACTTACAGTCGACATAATTGGGATGTTCTTTCAGTATATCTTTGTATAATTTCTCCGCTTCACCAAAATTGCATCTCATTTCACTCAGTCGAGCCAAGTTATACTGTATCGTGATGGATATACAGCTGTAGTAGTGACCGTCAGTGTTTTTTGTCTCAGTTTCGGTTCGTTGTAAAGAATGCTGAAAGTATTTTGCAGCCTCATCGTAATTACCCAATCTAAATACAAACCAAATTGCTTCTGTTATAATTTCAAAATATCAAAACTAATTAATTTGAAAAGTAATAATAATAATAATAAATTGTATTTATAAGGGTTATTTATTACCTGTAATGAAGCGAACCCATGTTATTGCAAATTTCAGGAGGTACGGGAAGATTAACCTTTTCTTTGAATAAACGGACTGCTGTAGAATAACTTTTCAAACTTTCTTGGATGTCAGATTGTTCAAGAACCTGTGCAAGTTCAATCCATGCCTCCACGTCTTCCGGTTCTCGAACGGTGATTTTCTTCAGATAATCCTTAGCGATATCTCTTTTAGACTGACATTTGGAATTAGCGTACAATGAAGCTAAGATTTTCATGGATTCATAATTCTCCGGTTCCACCTTAAGCACTTTCTCGAAACATTGTGCTGCCTGAACAAATGCAAAACTAATATTAATAAAATTATTGAGATTTTAAGTGATTACAAAGTACAAATCTTACTAAACTATAGTTATCTATACTTACATTATCATTGTCACCACGATGAATATACATTTGTCCTAAACCAAAATTGGGCAACACAAAATTTTGAGGAGCAAACTGCACCGACTGGTAATAATATTGAAAGGCTTGCTCATAGTCTTTCTGGAAGGGTCAATAGTGCGATCATTACTATTAATTAATTCTTAAAAATGAATTTGAGTAAACAAATGTATTAAAATAAAAGTATCTCTCTCTTATATTTATACTATCATTTAATTCATTTATTATATTATAATGTTAACCTGTATATGAAAAGACCTTGCCAGCTGGAAACAACTTTCTGCACGCATAGCTTCATTTTCTGTATTGTGAAAGGCGTGTAATGCTAAATGTTGAACCTTTTGCAAATCCTTTTTATAGAAAAAATGATCAGCTAAATGATTTAAAACCATTGGATTAGATGGATCTAGTGCATAGGCTCTTGACAACAACTGGATCCCCTCCTTAATCGATTCCTTGTGCCGTATATTCATGAGGTGGACCGACAATGCCACCAAGGCCCCAACGCAAGATGGATTTAACTCGAGAGCCCGTTGATAGGCCAATACAGCTTTTTGCTTGTTACCAAGCTTCATGTAGCAATGTCCAATTCCCACTCTGACGTCCGCCGGACACAAAGGATTCGTCCACAGTATTTTCTTATAAAAAGTCAGAGATGCTCTATAATCCTTCGCAAAAATTCGCAATACAATATTAATAATAGGGTTGATTTTTGATGCTCATTCATGAATTAAGAATAAATATTGTGTCTGGCTATTTGCTAACTGCAAAAACTGCACTATTTAATTTACAAACCTTTTTGTTGAACGCAATGTTGGCTTTCCCGAGTAGTGCAGGAATGCAAAATTGGGACTGTCCTAAGACAAAATTAAATTGAGCATCGGCATGTTCCAGCTTATCGCCTTCCAACAAAGCGAAAAAAGCTCTTCCAAGAAGGTGGTTTAGGTCGTACATGAGGATTTTGTCAGCCGCTGAATACAGTACAGTCGCTTTATTAAATAGCTCCTTCTTTCTCTCTTTACTTCGTTCTTTGATAGAGCGTTTGACGAAAAGCGCTGCCATGCTGTCCAGGATTGCCACTCGATCTTTTTCATTATCCTTACAATTCGTGCTAGACTTTTTTATAGCCGTTTCTGCAATGTTAAGAAACTCTTCCTCTCGCCCTTGCCGATAATATTCAAGCTTAAAACATTTAAAAAACAGAATACTGATCGACCTTTAAATTGCCTTTTTTTAACGCATTAAAATTAATGATATGATGTAAAATTATTTGATTTCCCACAAAATGCATAATATTAATTACATACCGCAACATTAAACCAAACTTTAAGACTAGCATTTTCTGAAGTCAGAATTTCCGTTAACTCAGCCTCTTTGGGAAGTTGGTCCAAGCTTATTTCGATCACCTATCAATCAACAACCATTGTCATATTATGCAAAAAGAGTTTGCAATTTTATATAGCATAGGTCATGGTCATAGGTACTTACTCGGTACAATAAGATAAATATCAAATATGGCATGCAACATACCTCTTCCTCGTTGGTATCCTTCAATGGAATTTCCAAAGTTCCTGACAAATTTGGGAACGCCATTTTTTTTGTATTTATCAACCTATAATTTGTCTATTATCTTGTTGAAGGAAGGTAGATCACTCAAACCCGCAATTAAAACTAACTTTCTAAACAAAATTAAATACAATGTCAAATGTTGAATGTTGAATGTTTACAATCAGCAACCGAAACCGATGATTGAACTGGAAAAATGGCGAAGACAAACAGAGTTGCTACTTTGCTACAAAACAACAACTGCCATTTCACTGCGCAGTGCGCACTGCACCGACGCTCTGGGCCACTACAGCCAAAAACATGATTCTGTGTAATGACAACAGTCTTTGTTCAACTCACTCGTGCTCGTCTGTGACTCAATTTCACATTATTTTTATGAAATGGCAGAAAAATCGTTTCCTCTAACAAAAATTTATTGTGACATGATTGTCAACGGTAGAAAGACAAATATTTTCAACATTTTACATATTTCAATGAAAATAAATATATGCAAAGTGATTTGGAATTTATAAATGTCCAGTCGATGATTGTACTAGGCTAAAGTGGGCCACAAATTGCTACGACAGAATACATATAATGAAACAAGTTTTTTTCATACATAAACGGAAATGTGTACATAATGTAGGCACTTGAATATTTAAAATTGTACAGCCAGTAGTCGCATGAATAATTTGAAGTAAATCAATGATGGCTTAAGGGAAATGTATTGCGTAACCAACAATAATTTAAGGCTCATTTTATTCTGAACTCAAATAGTTTGGTGTGTAACATATATCTCTGCTTTGTGTAATGTTTAATCTTTTTAAATATTCTTACTCACTCAGATGTACATGTATATTATGTGGTGTCCCTCATGATCTCATGAATGATTGTGCCACATACTGTATACTAATAATTATATACATATAAAATGGTATCTATATAGTTTGCATTCTGTTTTTGTAAAGATATTAATTTAGCACTCTTAATTTAGTAGTGCAATTAGATGTAAAAGTTAAGTAACTGTTATCTGAGTTTGAGTATGATTTTCTGTAGGAGCAGTAGAATTAACATCACGGAAAACCACGCCGGTTAAGTGATCAATTATCTTCTTTTGCATATTCATCTTCCACATGAGAAAGGCAGAGCCGGTGCCAACGAAAAGTAAAAGAACAACAAGAAAAAGAATTGGAACAACTCCCATCGTTGAATTGGTATCTGAAAATAAAAAACCATTAATTATAACGATTTACAAAATATTAATTGCTCTGTCAATTATAATTTTAACATTTTGTAATTAATGCACACGAGTAGCACCTTCAATATAAATACGAATGACTTTTTCCATCTTTCCAGCCAAATTCGAGGCTAAACATTTATATTCTCCATGAATATCGTGTGAGACTCTATGAATTAAGAGAGTGGCTGTTCCATTTTTATATCTTTTCACTACCATGTTGTTTTCATTTCCGATCGTCTGAAATTGTAAATTGAAAAGTTTTATTTAAAAAAATGATGATATAGATTTAGTATGCAGATAATTATTTTTGAGGTAATGCCATAATGTAGATAATACGAAATTACTTTATTATTTTTCCTCCATCTAAGAGTTGGTGTTGGTTTTCCAACTGCCCTACATGTAATAATCTTTTCTGTTTCGTTAAGAGTTAGTGTCATCACTTCCACAGTTGGTCCATCGAAACGAGGAGAAAATGAATCTGAAATATTTACTTGTAATGAAATTATGTGAACTTAATATTAAACGAAATAAATGAAATATTTTAAACCTTGGACATTCAGAACTAAGGTTTTGTTGACCCATTCTGTTGTATTCCAAACAGGTGCAAAACACATAACTTCGGTCATATTTTTTTCTACACGAATTCGAAGATTTTGAAAGGCACTTTGGGAACGAATATCACCAAAGTCAGGGTCCTTTGGATCTGGGGGTTACAAAATTATTCATAAGTTATGCATAACTAGATCTCATTATTAAGTACAACACAATGTAACTCGGAAGAATACACTCAAAAATGTAATTTTTGTGATTTTTCAAAGATGGAACTATTTTTAATATTATGGCAGAAACTCAAGAAATGGGGTACAATGGGACTTATTAAAGTACATTCTAAAAGTATTACCATCGGTAAAAATTAGGGAGCCATTGTTCCACCTAATCGCCCATTTTAGACCTTCTGAGAAATAAAAGTACGATGTGTCACAGGCAATTGTCAAATTTTGTCTGTTGTAAACTGGAGTTTTGGAAGACATTGTCAACAATAGCATTTTTTCTTTTTTGATGTCAGCCCAATTGAAATCTGTAAAGTATAGTATGTAATATTTTTTGATATGAAGTTTACGTAAATATGAAATAATGAAATATTCAAAACAGAGTACATAGATACTAAATAAATATACTATAAATGATCTATAGCAGATCTATGCTATAAATTTTATAGCATAGATCTGCAAAACGAATCAAGAATCATATTATGTATTAGTATCGGTATTCGTAAAATACAAGATAGTTTTCTTACAGACATTGATACTGCTACTTGCGTTGTGGCTAAATGTAAGTGCATGTGGAACCATGTCTGTATAAAAGTGCCTAAACACATCAATTCCATCCCCTTTACATCGAAGAATTCCCGAATCTCTCGGGTAAATTTTTTCAAAGCTACAACTTCCATTTTTAAAATGACGTCCATTGTTTCCAACCTACACAGATAATAAAAATCAATAGTTCAATTACTTTTTAGTTGGTAATTTGTACATAATATTACATGTAGCAAGTCAAGAGTCTAAATTACATGCATATGTGTGAATTGAAAAATACTTCGAACTTACTTTATACAGCATGAACTCTTTCATTTTGCAAGTGACAGGATCAAAGCAAAACACCTCTTGCAGATTAGGAGGTTTACTGGAATTGGAACAACAAACTATTCCCTCTTCAGACTTGCTGTAGTAAATTGAAGCATTTCCAGAAATCGTGTTATTGAATTTGTTTTCAGGTTCCAATCCTGTATTCATTGATTTAATTGAAACATATAGATCAGTGTTTACAGTTAATATTTAACATTTAGATATGATTTCTAAATCATAATACCTATTCAATACTTGTTACAATTATAAGGGGCAATGTGTGTACCTTTTTCAACATTTATGGACACATACGATTCACTATCCTCTGTTGTGCACTTGTATCGTCCATAAGGTTCGTTAAACTGACGAAGATTGATAGTGAAACCAATTTTGGGATCAAATTTTACAAACGGACTATCCACATGTTCGAAATTCATCTATTTGGAAAATAAAATATAGACATAATATAACCTTTTTACACTCTTCCGTTTGCTTCAGATATTTTAATCTCTCACAAATGCGATTGATTGAAAATGATAATATTTACAGCATAATTGTACTGTAACTTACACTTGTGGATTCTTTCAATAATGAAACTGTTATATCAGGTTGAGAAACCCTGCATGGCAGTTCAATGGTATTGGAATCTTTAGAACGCACTGTAACTGGTTCTTCTCCAGCCAGCACTAAATAGGGCGGAGAGCTTCCTTTTTACAGCAAAGTTTCCCAAGTTAAGATTCGCAAAACGATTACATTGCATGTCAATTAGATATGGATTTTAGGTATGTCATTCATTACCTTGCCAGTAAATGTAGATAGTTTTAATTAATTGCTCATCTTCTGTACTCATACAGCTATAACTCCCTGTATTAACCAAATGTTTCATTTTTCTTATTAAAAAATACAAATAACTTTTAAAACATTTTCGCTGTACATATAGCAATATAAATTTTTAGGAACCTGTGACAGAATTCGAATCGCCGTAAAGTTCAAGATGTGACGAAAATTGGTTCGTTCTTTCCGTCCATATATCTGAAGCAGTTCTAGATGTTCTAATTCTAATATTATACAGTTGTACACCTGCATGCTACAAATACAAGACACACATTACAATTAAATTGCTTTTGTTAGCACCTTGCACTAAACACCTGTACCTAACTACTGTTATTACACGTAACAGAAAATGCACAAGAGAAATTCTCATAAACTGTTGTATTTAGCTTGTGTGTACTTGAGAATGATGAAAAATCCATTTGACTGGGTAGCTTGCATTGCAGTCGAAACTGACTGCTGTCATATGTGAGGAAAACAGGTAAGTATTTCCATGTTCTTCCACTTTTACAGCTCCTTCGGTTATATTATCGAAATCTCTTTGCCACACCCCCGCATCATCCCCGTCAACTGTGATCCACCGATTAATTCCAACTCTAGGGGCTTCTTTAGGTCTCCAGGCCACAATTTCATGCACATTAAATAGAATAATTGATGCGAGTGCAACAAAGAAACCACATACCAGTTTAATATTCGAATTCTTGTTAACAAACATTTTCCCGTGAGACTTATCAACTTATTCAACTACCTTTGCTAGCTTTTGTCCCTAGTCGCTTGCTAGAGACACAACTGGCGAGTAATTTACTAGACACAACAAAATTCTCATTGACAATTGTCAAAGCTGCAAACAGAGAGTAGACAGAAATGGACATAGCAGAAATAGAAAGGGCAATCGTCCGTATATGTACAAGTAGTGTGTGAGTACACGTATTTTATTAAAAGTGACTCTATAAGTACAGCTTGTGTACCTGTGAACATTGTCCTGTGTATTGCAGTCATTGTGAGTTAATTTAAGTAGAGTGATACTGCAGAGAGCCAGACCAAGCCAAGTCCATTGTTTGCAATGGAAAGTTGAAGAACGGAAGTGGAAATCAGAGGATATAAATAAAAGGCAAAATGAATATTGCGTGACTTGCAATAACATTGCTTAATAATTGCATGTACTTAGAGTATAATATCTCCATCATATAAAATTATATGAGACTGTGTCTAAAGATTATAAATCCCAGTCAACACATTCGTCTATACGACTCACTTCACTTGGGTGACATTTATTCGCAGGTATAGTGATATTATAAGGAAGGACATTGTATAAGGAACGTAATGATAATAAAATGGTAATACCATCCTCACTTTCCCATCATCACTAATGTTGGAAACTTTGTAGTGGCATACGACATGCATTCAGCATTACACTTATTTATCTGAAATTGTGACGCTGTAAAATAGTGGAATGCTGATACTTTGTTTCTTTGCTGCTTTCAATGAATATTACTAGCACATTAAATTATACATACCATTAGTCACAAACGCAGTTTATTGTTGCTCTTTTTCTTGCATAATGCGTGATATTGCATAAACTCATGTGTTAATTCACATGACATTTGTTTTTCAACTTACCTTTACCAACATTCATCAATGCTAAAGAACATTTTGGTTCTGCCAGCCCAATATTATTGAGATCTGTAAATACATATTGGTATATTATATGTACAAGTGAGTACTGTATATATCTTATACAGTATCTACCAAATGTTAAAAAGTGGAGCAGGGATTATTGGTTTACGTCAACGTGATGCACATAAGTTTTAAGCGTTAGTGCGCTTAACAGACTTGCAGTAAAAATTGCTGAGGTAATTAGTAAAATACTAGTCATAGATTAAAAAGTAGATTCGGATTTTCTAACTGATATAGGTAGAGGAAAAATGAGAATGTATGAATGTAAGTTTAAAAATGTATAAATTCATACATATACGATCATACATATTTATACGATTATAATGAGGCACAGTTTACTTAGGTAAAGCAGATTGACAAAATATTAAAAGATAATTAATCTGTTTCATTTCAAAATAATTAAGAAATTTTAAAATTATTGCTCACTGTGTTTGTAATGATGATGATATTCATTCTTATGTTATAGTCCGAAAGTCCTGTACCAATATTCTACATTTGTATTTGGTTTAAGGAATCATTCAATAATTATTTATTTGGAGGTACTACCAATTGTAGGCATGTAGTGGAGGCACGATCCATTGTGGTATAGGTACCTAGTACCTACCTAACTAATTACAAATATGTTTGTTTCAATAATTAATTAAATGAACTACTTAGTCGATTTTTTTTGTTTAATTATATTTTCACTCTTAAATCGAAGTAGGTATGCTTATGCTGCAGGTGCTACGTTAATTGATCTTGTTCTTAAATATTTTATGAAAAATGTTTTCTTAAGCATCGATGAATATTCCGATGATTGTTTACACTTATACACTTGCATTTATTGCGTGAGACGAAGGTTGAAGCTTTTAGAAAATCTTAATTAGCACATCTAATAAAATACACTTGATACCTGTATAAGGTCAATATTGTTGTTTATTAGATTACTGTACAAAATACATGTTGTGACGTATTATACATTTCATACATAAATACATATAAATTACATTTTTAAATAAAAATGGATTATCTTCTTTTTCTTCCGTAAAGCAAATTTTGAATGGTCTTTATGAGTCGTAGTTGTGTTTGTTTATCAATTACTAGAGGATGACTTACATTATGTTCTTTCCAATTTGGACTAATGTGTTCCTTATTATTCCTCTCATCGTTAATCCGAGCAGACGGAGGAGGTTGGTGATTTGCTTGAGACGTGGGTAGCACAAGATTAACTGTGATGCTCACATTTGCAGGTTTCATTCCAAGAAAATGATTTGCATTCTCAACTGCCCCGTTCTCATTGCTTGCATACGGATGCGGGTAAATGTGCTCCACTTTGACAGAGGAAGTTTCTGGCTTTCCTCTGTGATATGGAAAACATCCTTCCTATAGCATCATTCAAATTTATATAATTTACAAGTGTGGATGAACCAATTCTAACATGAGATTTATTTATATCAATTAAAAATGAACTCTTTTAAATGAAGACCACTGACCACATTATTCAACAATCCTGTCATTAGATTTAATAAAATTTAAAGTTGAATTAATCCAATAAATTTGAAAATAATCAAATGTATACTACAACTAACAAATATCTAAACGTGGACGTGTAGACGTATGTAAATTATGAGACACATTGACATACTATACTACTGTTAGAAATACGTCAGCTTTTTCCTAGTGTTAGAGAAGCTGTAGCTGATTCGTATACGTATGGTTTCATTTTAAGACAAATTTTAAATGTATTTGTACTCTACTATATATATCTCTGTGTCAATTTATCTCAATCAAAAATAGGGTTAATATAAATATTAAAGAATAGAAAATGTAATTGTTTTACCACAAATGTTGGTGCTTTAAAGAAGGGTCCAAGATCCAGGTGGATAAATAACACGAGAAATAGAGAAGTTAATGAAAATCTATGAATGTTCATATCAATGCGGCTATAGAATAATAATTGCTGTGTTGTAATTGCTTTAGAATGTTGAAATAAGCTTTTGCTGCTTGAAATGTTTGCTGAATATATTAGGTATATTGAGGAACAAATAGAATTAGAATAAAATATTGTGCTCTGAAAAAGGCAAAACTAATTGGAGACCGACAAAACTACCGGTGACGGTAGTTGTTAATGTTGAGATAATATGTTCTTACTACTTCTAATGAAACAGGTTCAAATTGTGAACTCCACATATTTTATGTGGCAAATAGTGCTGTCTATTAGAATGCTGTCAGTGTCAAGACAATACGTATGTATCTTCCACTGCATTCGCACTTAAAAATATGATTTGCAAATGAGATCAGTGGTATATGCACAGAGAGTAGAAGTAGGCAGTAATGCAACATAACTTGTTTCTAGTAACAAGATGCAATAACATAATGGCTGGTATATACAAGTAGTGGATATACTTCTACTATACGAAATCATTGTATGTAGTATACACATAATATAATACGAAGGTAAACAACGATTGAGAAGTGATCTTGCAATGTCTTACATTTTATAATGTTCTCATGACCATTCATGCCTTAATGTACACAGATTTTCGAATTAGACCAATTGCAAATAATAGTATAATGCTATAGCGTAGAATTTTGTTGTACCTACTTAATATCGAGTCGGTACTTGCAGTAACAAGTTACGCCAATTTTTTCCTTAATTAAGTAATGCTAAACACAATCTCTAGGTTATTGTTTTAACGAACGGTAATCTCATTCTTCTTCATTTTTACTGACTACTCTCCTTCACTTTGTTAGTCTTGTGCATAGAGTGCGAGTGTGAGTGAAGAGTAAGGCTACGAATGCGTAAAAGAAGGTTTCTATTCTTATCAAAAAATACTAGCCCTGAGTGAAATCTAATACTTCACATTTAATGTTAGTATCAGTGAAGCCCTGTGAATGGTGCATATATAAAGTGTTTTATAGCTACTAGTTCGTTTCATCTTTCATTCAAGGTAGTATAATGCAATTGATATAAATTCTTAACTAAACCAACCGCATACAGTGTACATTTTACAATACCTTAAATTATTAAACATCCTCATTCACTGCCCTAATCTTGATTGTGTAGCATCGTCAATTAACTAACAATAAATAAATGTGCCACTTGATCTGGTTTTGTAATTTATAGCAAGAAAACCATCAATCACATACCTGTGCACATAAAGACACTTATTTAGACATTCTACTTTACTTTTTATAAAAAAGAACATGTTCCTGAAAAGATCTCGTAAACACATAGCTGTTATAAGTGCACGCAGCGTACACAACCTTATTGCTGCAAACAGATAAGACGTGAATAGCTAAAGGCAGTTTTTTAAAAGGCTTTTTTGTGTCTAACATGCTTTACTATCATTTTCTATAATTAGGACCATTTAGCAAAAACGAATCTGGTAAATTCTCTTCAATTCGAAATAATACAGCTAGGAAAAATTAGCGACAGTTAATTTGCGAGAATTATTTTTATTTTGTTATTCTCACTAATTATCTAGGCTTTAATACAAATGTCGACTTGGCTATCACACCCATATACATAATTTATTTACGACTCTACATGCACATACATTGTTAGATTACGTGAAGACTGCTTTAGTATATTGTGTATATTATGTTATTCGTTGTTAATTGTATTGTTTACAGTTTACACTCATGTGCAAGTTTTAATGACAGAGCTTGATTCGACCAATTACATTTATGTATTGCTCTAATTTGTAAAGTACTCCACAGCAATCAGAATTAACAACATTGTTATATTTTTCTCTGGAACTCTATCTTTCTTCTCTCTTTCTATCTAGTTTGTACATATTAAACTACTTCCTTGTTAAATTACATATTATCTGCTATACACAGGAAACTACATGCATCTAATATACACCATTTTATACAAGACTAAATATATTTTACAGTTTTACCATGTTTTACTTTAACAATAATAGTTTGCTAAACAACTATGCAACTGTTTGCCATTATAATATTATACTCTTTGAAGTTTTCAACAGCTAATAAATTTCTAATAAACTATTTCACCGAAACGAAATTGGCGACGAGGAGATAACAACACATATTTTTTACATACAATTACAATACCAGGATAATACATCGCTCTTCTTGCACACATTGCAAAGCGTCTTTCTTGATTTGACTCTTTGAATGCTCATGGTTAATTTCATGCATACAGATATTTTCTCTACAATAATTATTGTACTAATGTTTTAAATGGGATTCAATAATTTTCTTTTAGATATCATTTACAAGTATAATAGGATCCTTTCGATGGGTGCAGTGAAGTTCATATTGTTCCTGTTACATTCATTATTGTACTGACTCTGGTCAACATGATGACATTAGCTTAACTATAACATCACGAGGACATAAACTATTTAACGAGGACTCACATCATTTATCTTTGTAGATGTACAACACAATGGTTAAAATTTAATGTACGTATGTGTGTGTGGACTAGAAACTGCTGACACCCACAACGCTGCGAATCCATTCAAAAGACACCCAAAAGGTCAAAGACCAAGGGCCCAGTCTCATCCAAATCGGAAGAAATCCTTTGTAAAGTGCAAAAAACCCTTCATTCTTCACTGTTTTTTGTAAACAGTCAATAGAGTTTTTGTAATACAGTCCTTGACCATTTTCGTTTGTGGGTTGATTCATTATCCGAGTTTTTACAACATCTGCCGGAGTTCCCATTATCGTTGCGGTTAACCCAGCAAGAAGACTATTAGACACAAAAAACATTTCATTTTTTTGGGTTTAGTTTAATTTAATTTTTTTCGATTGTTCTTAAGAACAGATATAAGAGTTTTTTTTGTTTCTTCACCTTGCCAAGATGTGAACACCGGGTCCGTCTTTCATACTTGTTTTTGTTAAGAGAAATCTTTTGGCAGAGTCGTAGGTTGTAAGATCGCCGAGATTAACTAAAGCTCCTCTTTGTACGTTGGGTACCCATCCTTTCCACAATCCTCGGATGCCACCCTCCCGACCTATTTTCATAAGGGCATCAAAAGCATTCCGAACTCTGGGCGGCTTTCCCTCTAATTTGCGACGTCCTTCCATTTGTAACTGAACTTTAACCAGATCCATCGGTGAGGCAGTGAATTGTGCAAATCCGCCTACAATCAATCCACATAGAGCTGCCTGTAAAGAAATTTCGCAAAAATAAATAAACTTTTCGCAACATGGTGGATGTCAGAAAAGTTCAATTCTAAAAGGATAAGAAATTATTACAGAATTAAGATTTAAAAGAATTAAGACAAAATTAGCAATTATTATGAAGAGCAAAGCAAAGCATTTAGAACCTAACTTGAAAATCAATAAGATCGATAATATTTTTAGGTGAAGCTAGTAGCTGGAAATTAGTAATGAGAAAAATGAATCTTTTTTAAATGTGTCAGAAAGAAGAAGAGATTTTGTGAGAAGTTAGTTTTATGAATTTACCTTTTTCTTAATTAACCTGGATTGGCATTAATGATTGCTACGATTAGTAGTGGGTTGATTAAACATCAACATGGGATTTAGTTTTGTGAACCACAATAACTACATGTGCATAGTATTAGAAAATGATCATACACATAATGTAGTACCTTGTAAATTGGGAAGCTCCCATCGGGTTCTCGCCCGAAAACATCGTCTCTGAGTTTTTCATATAGGGCCATGCGAATTCCTGAGTAGATGACATGTCTGTAAAGAGCTGGAGCCAGTCCATTCCAAAGACTTAGAACACCTTCATTCCTCACAATCCCTAAACCAGTGTGGAGCATTCCAGCTCGTTTAACCACCGTCGCTACATTGGTTTGAGGCTGCTGGGGAAGCTCCCCAGCAATTTGCATACGAGTTTTTGTCAAATCCAATGGATATGTTACTGCAAATTAAAAATTATCTTACACTAAGATTTTTCCCTTATAGATTCATTTCCATTATTTGTCACATAAAACCGTTTAGTTGTTTCCCTACTATATTAGTTAAAGTGATATTTGAATTCGGGGATAAAAATTACCCAGACATGTTTAGCGATGTTTTATTAAACCCGGAAGTACATAGTATCCCATTTATCAGTCAAGGTAATATGAAAAAGTTTTTCTTGTAGGTACATAGTACAAAAGTCTATAAAAATGTTTGACATAAGACGGATGTATGTAAAAATGAAGTTCATTGATATTTCTATCTATGTGCTTGTCACTAAGGAAGAACACAAAGTTCAAAGTACAACGTACACAAACATCTTTCTGTTCTCGTTCTACGAGTAGTCCTCCTCTCCTCCTTTATTATGTTCAACTACAGCTGGTGGAACTAAATACACACATGAACGTGTGTCTGCTCAACTTGGACTTACACAACATTTGAATTATGCTTTTCACTAAACACCCACACAACTTTAACTAATGCTAATACTTTACAAAATATTACAGCCCTGCTCTTAACCTTGTAAAAAAGTGTTAATGACATTGCACTTTCTTGCTCACTGTATTGTGTACATAAATCAATTTCTAATGAGATGAGATAATTAAAATAATAAAAGAAATATCCACTCGTGTACATACAATCTACACACAGAGACACTAACTGTACATATAAAAATACTCATGAATGAAGTGTTGTATGTAGTAGTTCATGCAAACTCAGTATAAATTTGAACATGATATTTTTGTATATAAATAGGCACACAATATTATAATTAGGGTATATTTATGGACACAAATGTATCTCGTGTAATTATCTGAAGTGGAATAGCTCACCTGTTTCTGCTGTCGCAGCTGCAGCAAAGGCAATACAATATTTGGTAGCAAAGGCCCATGCCGGGGATGGGTGGTTGAGCTCTTTGATTTTTTCTGTTTGTATAATCATGAGTCTAAAGAAACTTTAGTGGATTATGTATATATAAGCGTATCAGTGCAACCAGCTGACAACAGTGTTACACAAACACTAAAGATACTTTTCCCGATCAACAAACTTACTCTGTTTGTCTTTAACATAAAGTATGTGACATATTCAGCCACATGTATGGTCTATAAGGCCACTTAATTGTAAATATGGTAAGTAATACTCTTTGCTCACTCACGCACTTGGGCAAATTTATATAGGAACCTAGTACCTATGTATAATGAAATCTTTGACTTTTTTCCAGTTGGGAAAAATCCAGATGTGATAAATAAGTTTGTATTGTGTAGATTGTGTGGTAGATTTATATAGAAATGTAGCTGTGTACTTATGAAGACTGTGACATGTGTATGGTTTGAGATCAGTCGAATTTACTAAATCGCAAATTAGTTATCAGAAGTGATTCCATTCCAGACACAGCAGGTCCAAACAATAATTTTACTATTGGCGATTTCATTTGTGTTTGTGTGGATATGTACATGTAGAGGTGTATGAATGAATGTATGAGTGCAAATGTTGTGTACGTGATGTAATAATGTGGTGGTGTGTGCATGTAGCGTATTGTGTGTATATTAGAGTACTGGACTCTTCTGACGTGACGGAATTTCAGTCTGTGTGCACACACAACACAAGATCAACCCAACTGCTTTGACTGCTTTCATAGAATGAGCAAACACTCACACAAATTTTGATGTGAAGCCATCACGTGCGGAACACCGGCCCATGTTCAACTCACTCATTGTCAGTTCTTTTAGCTGTGTCTTTCTCATGATTCATGATTTATGATACCTTCAACTTGTCCATAAAACAAACATGCGGCACAATAAGGGTCGATACATAGTCGATAGATTCCATTAAAACTTTTGGTGTTCGCAAACAAAGCATTCAAAATATACCGAATTTCGATTCATAATCAGGTATCTTGAGTTTGTACACAAAAGTAAACTCTCGATATGTATCAAACACCAAAATGCATTAACCATCAATATTCTTCGTGTCACATAATTAATAGTCTGTAGTATAGAAATCCTCACTTAGAATTTAGTATATTGCAATTCATATATAGTATAATAAGCAGCATGATATTGGATTTGTAAAGCACTTGTACAGATTTCACACATGTAGTGTGTGTGCTGTGTACATTTACATGCCTCACACTCACAGACATCATGGCTAGTGACTATCCTACATATAGCACATGCATGCATAGTATCATGCACTGTTACATAAATATGCAATATGCAGTAAAGTATTTGTGCCATGATGATTTTAGGGTAAAACTATCTAAATATTGTAACACTCTATTGCACACGTACTATACTTAGTATTATACTCATTGCGAAACGTAAATCATCCTTAAAACTCTCAGATTGTATCACGCTTTGCTGTCTGATATCAACATTATGTTTCATGAGTGTGTGCTGTAGGAATATCATTATAATAAAAGCTTTTGTGTGTCTGTGTAGGTAAACTCAAAGTTCAAAGGTGTAAAAGCAAAGTTTTGTAGACATTATTACTCTGATAATCAAATCCATTGTGGCAGACTGTAATTTTTATTAGCACAGTAGAATATTTTTGTTTATCAACAACTTCAATTAAGCTTATCTCTTGATGCACGTTAGAGAGGTCGAAACTGCATTCAATTTTCCAGGTACTGAGTACCTCCATCATTTAGAACACACATTTGACAATTTTTTAATTTGAGCTTTAGGATGTTTAGGATGTTTCGAATAAAAAATGAGATTACTTATAAAAATGCTTTTTAAAAAATAAAGTTACAATTTTTAAAGTACCTAGGTACTAATAATTTAATTACCTAAGTGCATATTTCGCAATAGCCTTAAAGAATTCTAAAACAAACACGTATACCTAAATACAAATTCTCAATTAGACTACTTTCAAGCATAAATTGCATTATGTTCACGAGCCTTCTTTTGTAGTTTCATTCAATATTGGTAGCTTGCTTATAATATTTTAGGTATGCTATTTCACATTGACATTTTTGCGATGTATATAAGGGTGCGTAGCTAGCAATAATAGTAGTCATTAGTTGACAAATGTAAATGCTTTACTAGTGCTCAGACTTAATTGTAATGCTGGAAATGGATAATAGTAATGTAAGGGATTCATGCAAAGGTCAGAGCAATGAGTATTGACAAAATCATGATTGATGTAGCCAAAAATAAAACACTTTGCCTAACGAAAGTAAGTCGCTACTTTCATTCATCATCATCATTATAAATATTCTGAAATGGCACTACTGTGTCTTCTTTACAATTCATGTTTCAGTAAAATCAATCGTCGAGGACAACACCGCATGCACATCGTTGCTGTTATTACGTTTACGTAAGTACACATTTCTATAAAACTGCATGCATAATATGAGATGACGGTTTATGGTCGTCAAAAAGACTACAAATACAATGACGATCGAAGTTGTCAATACAGTACAGTTAATTCACACATGTATGCAGTATTTGTGTCATTATCCAACGAAAATCCCCACATTAAATAATCACTTTTTTTGTATACCGACATTTGTATTCAGAGCTGTATTATGATGAGCAATCCTAAATTCAAACGGTCAGATAAATGTAACGAGAATAATTGGAATCTTTGAAATTCATGTGGAAGGACAGAACAGAAATAATGTGTTTACGTAAACGATAAACATGCTAATATGGGAAAATTCTACGCTTTATATTACGAATGTAGAGTATAATTACAGCTATACTATTTTATTTGTACTGCAAAGTACCTATTGTATTAAATTCATTTAAAGTTCGGATTTGCTTGCAAATTGTATGTAACAGTAAGTATATTTAATGATTTGTTATAGTGATACTAAAACTAAAGAAAAAGGCAAGCAGGATGATTCCAATAACATTTTAGAGAATTGAGAGCATCAATTTTTTCAAATTTTTAATGATTCTTGGTATTTTGAGATTATCGTAGTAAAAAATTTAAAGTGTACGAAAATGTTAATGAAACACAACATTTTATTACGCTTGTGTAGTATAGTGTTTTATAATCGTAGGATGTAATAATGTGATTGTGGAGACGAGGTTCCTACAATAGGTTTAGTAAAATAGATTAAAGTTGATTCACATATTATAGCCTACTGGGTTGACGAAAAGGATAGAATCGTCTCACTGAATGGAAATGTCTATACCATAACAAGTGAAGCAATAGCTTTGATTTTTCGTTGCCGGGCTCCTTGCCCCGTACGATGGGATTCAGAAGATTTCTTTTCGTTGTAAATCTATTATTATTCCTTTGGATCAATATGGATCATTGGTTATTTTACCAAAAAAGTACATAAAATTGCTAATTTTTTCGCTCTCATTTTTGCCCTTTGCTCAAATTTTGCGCGAAGCGCGAAAATGAGCACATAATATGTACTTCAAGTAGTTCATGAGTTCAAGTTCATGAGCACATGTGTTGAGTTTGCCTCCCCCCGAAACCAAATCCTGGCTACGCCTATGGTACCTACTATAGATTTTAAAATGACTATTTTTTTCACCCCAATTCGTAAAGATTCAACAATTTTTTAAAATGAAATTTATTAAAGATGTAAATAACATCAGAGACAACTGAAAGTTGAGGTTGGAATGAAATATTTTGCTTACTTGCTCCAGTTTGGAATTCGACAGAATGAGAGTCAAAAAAAATTCTTTTAAAGGTGTTTGATAAGTAGGCAAGGTAAAATTAAAACGATATCACTCTCCAGTAAAATTCTCAAGTGCTGACATGACTGGCAAACCTATTCCTACAGTGATTTG
The DNA here is from genome assembly GCA_034694085.1 of Pogonognathellus longicornis. NCBI lineage: Eukaryota > Metazoa > Arthropoda > Collembola > Entomobryomorpha > Tomoceridae > Pogonognathellus > Pogonognathellus longicornis. The sequence continues at coordinate 32,687 of JAQFYB010000016.1, forward strand.
GACAAAAAATGACAAAGTAAATTGATATAAAAGTGAATATTCATTTATCGTAATTCTATTACTATTTGAGCATGTAGTTAAATCATTTTAAATATTTACTGATTATTACATACCCCAATATCACTACTGAATTCACACCTCTTTTGATTATTTCTACTCTACATATATTCCAAATGTCACTCATGATAATCAAGGAGAATACAGATGTATAGCAAACAATTATGCTGGCGTAACTATAAATTGGGGGCCCCTACGCAAAACCCGCATTTTGGACCAACAGTAATATAATATGTATTAAATTCGAGATTAGAGCGAAAAATTATCTGATATTTTTGCGCTTTTCTAGCAAAAATGACCTATTTTTATTAAATCTTTCGGGGGCCCCCTGAACCGTGGAAACCCCTAGCCACATACCTAGGTTTCATTGCATAGCTAGGTGCTATTTACGCCACTAGTCATGGTTCATAACCTGCACGAATTTATGGGATATTTTCTAATTTTTTCAGAGAAAACACTATGGGACATCATTTTTTAGTAGATTTATCTTGGCTTTTCGGGGGATTGCTCATTTTTACTTGGAAAATGATGTCTCAAGGTCATGAACTGGAGAAGTTACAACATTAGGCTTATAGATCAAATATTAATTGACACTATGGGAGGACAATACATGTCAACAATGATGACAACAATCAAGGGCATATACAGGGTGGGGGCAAATGTCTCCACCACTTTTCTATACCCGTTTTAAAATGGTTTATTTCTTTTTCTCTTTTCTTTGGGAAATTGAAAACCATAAAATATAGGAACTTTCGTGAATAAATCTATTTAGAAGGTTGTAATAATGGGCATTTGGATATTTTTAAACGCCAATCCTCAGTCCTCAGTGACTACAATGTATGATCTGTCTATAAGTAATTCTCTATTTCAGAATCTTTAATGTAACAGCATGATGCACACACAAAACATATTTTTGTGTGCATATTTTGTGTGTAAATAATTACGCTGAAAAAATGCTTCGAGTTTCGAAACATTATTGTAATAACTGTGAATATTGAGAATACAAATGATGTTGGAATTTGATATTACAATAAAATCGTCTAGTCACTTCTTAAAATATGTTCATTAGTCATTGCCTTTGAGATTTACGATGATGACGGATGTCGGCAATTTATGAAATGTCAATTCATTAGATATACCTACCATACAACTCTTTTAGTTGTAAGTTAGACTCTCAAATATTAATATTCAATTGCAGTTTCTGGATTGAAGCACTAATGTCTGCAAAGTTTTAATCCTGAAGTTTTTATACATTTACCTAATAAATGCACTTCTGTCATTTTTTACAAAGTTGCTTAAAGCACGGATTCGAAACGCAATAATGCAATTTTGTCATATTTTATTGTATTGCTTCTTATTCCGATTTTTGTTAGTAAATTGTGCGAGAAAGCCGGATATAGCTGTTGATTACGTAAGAAACGAAGACAATTATAAGTGGGTGAAAGAGCCTTCTGGCTCTACAGACAGTTACACAAAAGACGGAAATGATTACACAATATCTGGCAATGTGGCTGGCATACTTTTTAGATGTTCCGCTTCGTATCCAGTGTACTGGAAAATAAACTTGGACTGGAAAGTACATACATTCAATGAATATAATTTACTATATCAAATAGATTAAATTATTCCTAATATTTAGTACATTTTTAAGTTACTAGTTATTACCTAACTTGCATCTAGTTAGTTTTTATGAATGTACTGATTAGCTTTGATTCAGATGTTTAAATTGTTGTTTAGATAGCAAAAATGTACATGTACAACGTGTACTTTTATACGGAGAGGGATTTCCCTGAAAATGATATAAATGACACATCAAAATACAAATACTCAAGCACATTGGTGTTTAACTACTTTAACAAAGAAATAACTGGGAATTATACGTGTGTCGCGGCTAATGGAGACAATAACATGCAGAATTCTATATACATTTATTTCGATGGTAAGAGTAAACAGAAAAATTGACAGTTTTACAGTAAATTCCTTGTTGTGAGCCCTTATTATAAAAATATTAGTTTTAGCAGTACAATATATAATCAAAATTTGAGTAAGTATTTTAGGTTTAGCTTGTAGCAATTTCTTTTGTTATCAGAAGTTATAGACCCTCCTTATTTAATGCACGCTGGAAAGACATTGGAGGTGAAAGCAAATGAAAATGAAATTGCAGTTTTACCATGCAGCGTTTATGATCCTGATGTTAGTGTATATCTACTCAAAGAAAATATTGGTGAAGTAAGATTTGATGATTTGAATCAAATATTTGATAATTATAATAAAAGTAAAGCATGAATTGTGTTTCACTTTTGAACTGAATTTAAATCAGCATTCTTGATTTTGTGCACGAAAGGTGCAATCCAACAATATTTCTAGGTGGATTCATCTGCCTCTAAATGAGTCAATTTCGTACAACCCCAAAATTGGATTCCAAATGAAAGTCAAAGAACTGACAAACATATGGGGACATTACAAGTGTACCACAAACGAAACACTAGATTTCATACACATAAATGTGAAGCGAGGTACTCAAAAAATTGATAGCAGAAATTATTTTTTATTTCAAACACATTGAAAATTTCAGATTTGTTAACAAAGAGATAATTTTACATATTCCAATAGAAATTGTAAAGGAAGAAAAGCCTGCCTTTGATGAACACATAATAACAGGAAAAGCCAAATACTTTTGGAATAAAAATACGACACAATTTTACTGCTGTTCTGACAGTGACAAACCTCCCGAATTGCGCGTTGCATATTGCCAAAATGCAGTCGTATGCAAAACTAATAGAGAAATAATTACCGATTTGACAAACAATAAGGTAAAAATTCCTCAGTTGTAGTAGTTTTTTCAAAACTTATTTACCTAAGTGACAAATACAGTAATTAAATTGCATGTGATGGGATAACAGACGCTAGAGAACACATTTCCGTATTACCATTCCTCGTATGTGGAAACGAACGACAGTTGTTCAGTGGGACAAATGTGGAGTGATATGAGCTCTGTAATAATTTGTAAAGGAGATGGTATCAGTTTGCGAACAGAATTGCATACCATTCCTATATTTCATAGTAATCTTACAAACACAATTGACAAAGTCAAAGTTGATCCTGGCTTTACTAGAAAATTATTTGATGCAGGTAAGTTGCTTTATTTTGGCCCTCTTACCCATTGTCTCGTTTTAACGAGTTTTTCAAGCTTTTAATTGTTAATGTTAATGTTTTAATCTTATATTAATATTTATTACTATTGTACTATGCTCAATTAACAGCAACTCAATGGGATGCTGCTCCTCTAACAAAATTCATATACATTGAATACCTCCCTCGCCCTAGCTATCCTGCAAAGAAGTCTCAAAACTCAACATCTCAATGGAAAATTGTCAAAAAGATTCACAATGGAGATAAGTTAAGTGTGAGATGTCATGCTTTGGATTACTTTTTTGCTAGAGGGTCTGTTTGGGCTGTCAAAATGAAAAATGGTTCCTTGAATATAATGCGCAGTAATAACCACATTTTTATAAATCTATTATATAATAATTGATTATGCCTATTTACGATTTACATTGCACGATGAATTCAATGAATTTAAATGGATAGTTTTTATCAAAATGTAAAGTATGAAAGAAACTATGAATCAGCACAATATGGACAAAAACTACTATGTATGTATAGTGTGAAATGTTTATTAATGGCATAATAATCAAGTAGCACAGGTGAGCTAGTACAATGTGAAATATAACTACGTATAACGTGTTTGCGCTACGAATTCGTGTTTTATCAATTGTTTGATTATCTTTGTATCTAGCTATAAAGCCAACATTTACCTAATTTGAAATCTTGAAGATTGAAATGTGTAATACATCTGTAAAGCTCATATACTCACATCCCATTTTAATTTAACTACCAACTTTAATTTGCAGATTTCACTACAGGTTTAAGAAGTTATGCTAGTGCAGAACAAGATTTCTATCCAAGGAGAGTCTCAAATTATATGACAATGAGAATTGTCGTTACTTTTGAAATGGACGAAATTGTTTGCTTAGGTCCAGTGTGGAATTCGTCTGAGTGGATATCAGCGCATTTTAAACTGAATGTCTTGGGTGTGTAATAAAACTAAGGATAAATTAATATTTTTGAGGAAAATTTTGAATGCTCTCATTTGAATTTTTGTTTTAGAATCCATTGTTCCAACTATTGAAGGGAGAGAGCTCGATATGTTGTATTGGACATTAAATAACACAGATATGACTTTACATTGTAAAGCCACTCCTCATGCAATTCCGACTCCAACTTTCACTTGGACGAAAGATGGAAAAGTATTAATTAATACATTATAAAGTTTTGATTTGCTTGTGATATTTTAAGTTGATATTGATGATTATTGCTTTAGGAAATTAATAACGATACCGATAAGAAAATATTTGTGATAACAAATGAGAAAAATTCCTCCACACTTCATGTGCATTTTATTTCACATCAAATCCATGGCGAATTTGGTTGCACTGCTTCAAATGTAGCAGGAACAACAATGAAAACTTTTACTGTTTTTGTCACAGGTAGGATCTATAAACGAATAATACTAATTTTGGTAATTATAAATTTCTTTGTCAGAATTTTTTTAAATTCCTTTAGTTATTAAATCGGTTGCGTTAATTTCCTTAGAACCGCGCTCTTTTGGCCTCATTGCTGGTGTATCAGCCATGTTCATCAGCTTCCTTGCTGGACTTATGTTTCTACTTGCTTGCAAAATGAAAAAAACAACTACTACTTTGGAAAATTTACAAACTGAAATTCATAACCCTAAATAATTAACAAGGTCAATAACTATGGTCAATTCAGATAAGAAGTGCTTCAATTTCTTTGGCAGGAGGACATTTAAACTTCAACCGTGCCTATGAAGGGATTAAATTCAGTTGCTTGCAACCAAATGTATTTAAAGGCACACTCCTTCTTACCTAGGCTAACTGCAATTACTGAAAATTAAATTAACCAGCGATTTTGTATTTTTGAACCATTAAAAATTAAAATTATAGGTAACACAGAATTATATGAATAATTACAAGATTATGGGCTATGATCACTTGCACGATGTTGCAGCATTGGAAGAGACAGAAGCCGGAGTGAGCCTTGCGAAGCAAGGCGAACGTAGGGTTCTGTCTCTTCCAATGCTGCAACACGTGCAAGTCGAGAATAGCCCATAATCGTAATTATGTGAGTGAATGAGTTGTATGCTTAATATCGGAATGCCCCGAAGCGACGTTGCCGATTTTACGAATACAGCTCATTCATGAAATATAATTCATACACAGTGCTGGTCAGCCTTGCAAAAAAAATGTATTCTTGTTTTTGTTTTGATTTGATAGATTATTTAAACAATATTGGGCAAGCTAAAAATATCTAAGCTATCGCTGATTCCTAAAGTCTTAAATTTGTAGTTTAGAAAGCTTCTTTAGTTGATAACTCCTAGCTATTAGTTAAGAATGAAAAGTAAATAGGTCTTTATGATAGCTCTTTTTAAAATCTATTTAAAATATTAGAAAGTCTAGAAAATATTAGAAAGTTTATAATTTATATATAATCCTGTATTTCCTGACTATTTAATAAATAATACAAACTGTTATGTGATCGAGTTATTATCATGAACTTGTCTCTATATGCCCCCCCCCCCGAAACCAAATCCTGGTTACGTCCATGTACCTACACCTACCTATAATGCATCACCGATGCATTTATACATGCAAACGTGCAATCTGGCTGTACGACTCTACGACTGTCCCGATGTAAGTTTGTAACTCAAGAAATAGAAAGATTGTTCGTTCAAAGTTCAAACTTAATTATTCATTTTCAATTTGCTTTGTTTCTTGACCAGCCAATAATGTGATTGCATGCTGACTCATTTGCATGTTATTTTAAAGGGATTTAGCAGGGCGAATGCAATTAGTAATTATTAAAAATGTCATATAATAGTAATAATAGTAAAATCAAAATACATTTACATATGTATACATTAGGTAGGTACCTACTATTACAAATAGACATTTTTTTCTAAATCGCTAAAGCTCGTGCTGTTTATGCGATAACGCAACAGCAGGAAATTGAACAATTATTGAAACGGAAACAAGTAATACGATATATGTCATGCAATGGGAGCAAATTAATGCAAAGATGCACTAACCTTTTGCACTTTGTTATTTATATTCTATATAATATAATATAATCATATAAATCTATTCTATATAAATAAATAGTATGTCCGTGTGTCCGTCGGTCTGTATGAGAATGATTCTCAAGAACGGTTCGATAAATCGGGTGCAACGTGCTGGTTCACTTACTATGAGGGTCCCTTAAGTACATAGTATTATTCGATGATAGGGACAATTTGTTAACACCTTTGTGTCCTTTGACATTGAGAGCTTTGTCTCTCTCTCTAAAATAGCCAAATGCCTCGTGGTGTAACACGGTGGTCAGTGTTAAACGGACTATAGAGACATTCAACATTGACATAATGAAAATATATTATATATTATCAAGACTCAAGAACAAAAAACCGGAATACTCTGGTATATATTTAAGACAACCTATTAACCTTGTTCTCAATCTATCCTATTCACGATGGTTTATTACACTTACCTTCATCTGGGTTCAGTATATGAAATGCATAATTGAAAAGTTTGACATTTAGCTTTTATGATAGCATTATCATGTCGTGTTGCGTTCGATTCCAATATTTTCTATCATCATGTAGCATAACGAAGGCGAAATTATAACATGTTCCGTTGTTGCAAGAAAACTAGACAGTATATAGACAGTACACTGGATATAATTTTGTAGTTTTTATAATTATGGAGATTATTAGATTTGCCGTTTCTTTCTTCTTTCTTTCGTCATCGCAAATCTTTTGTACAAAATTGCCAGTAATAACTGTTCAGTACACTCGCCAACAAGATACCCACATCTGGGTTAAAGAAGGACCGCCTGGTGTTAGTGATATGTATACACAGCAAGGGGATGATTATACTTTTTCTTCCAATATTCGAGGAGTAATTGTCAAATGCACTGCAGCATTTCCAGTGTATTGGAAGCTTGATGATTTGAGCGTGATGCAGGTATTACATTGACATTCTCTTTTCATTGTTTTCATTAATAGCTCTAAATATTAAATATAATATTATGCATGTAAATACAATATTATACATGTATTTATCATGTATCTCACACAGTCACACAGTATTATAAAATGTGCCCAAGAAGATCGAATAACAATAAATTATATAATTAGTTGATTACTATTTACTAATTATTTACTACTATACTGCGATTATATTATTTAGACTGACGATGCAGCAATGGTTGAAATTCAGTTTTTCATGGAGAGGGAAGTCTCTCCTGATCAGTTGCTCTTTAACAATACATCTACATACCAGTACTCTACCACTATGGTAATTCGTATTCTTTCAAAACTGTTAACAGGAAATTATACATGCGCATCGACTAAAACAGACGAACATACCGTCCAAAAATCAATGTATGTGTATATAGCTGGTAAGTTTGTACAACTATTAGTTTACCAGTAATTACTTGTACTGCATATAAATTGCAATTGCGATTAGTGATTCACTAATCCGTTTTGTTTGTGCAAGATAATGATGATGACCCTCCCTACTTAATGAAAGCTGGAAAGACGGTAGAAGTAGAAACAAATGGTCGCACTGAAATTGTTCTTCCGTGCGAAGTTTTCGATCCAAATGTAGTCGTTAATCTCTTTAGAGAAGTTGTTGCTAAAGTAAGTAAAACATAGTATAGAGGTTTTTACAAAATACCTCTTAATTTTTAGACCTCTCCAACACCCTTAGAGGTGTTGTCGTGTTGTCCGACTGTGAAGTTTTTTCTTGTCACTTATTGTATCTATTATTAGAACCAGGCAGTTCCTCATGATATTGCCCAGTGGATTCCTGTATTTTTAAATGACTCAATTGATTACGACCCTAAAATTGGATATAGGATGAAAGTCAGTTCTCTTCCAGGCATATTGGGTTACTACAAATGTGCAACCAGTGAAACCCAAGATGTCGTACACATAAATGTGAGAAAAGGTATTCTTATAAGTGATAGGTCAAGTTCAATAATCAAACTAGCAGCGCCTAGCAGCGTACTTTTTAATTTTGCATAGAAAAAATATTAATAAAACTTTGCTTCAGTAATCCTAGGGGAGCATATACTTTTTGAAGAGAAGCTTCTAGAGGGGAAAGCAAAGTATTATTGGGACAGAAACAATTCCTCATTTTACTGCTGTTCTAATAGCAACAAACCTCCGTCGATTTTTCTTAGCCATTGCTTAAATGCACCTTTATGTCAATTGAATCGTGTGGTGATAGCAAACTTGATAAAATATAATGTAAGAAAAATTTCATTCACAGCCCGTATTTTACATACTCCCAACAGTGCAGTCTTAGCAGTATAATTATTAATATACTGACACTGACTTATAAACATTATTATATCCAGAAGGTAATTTTATTTATTTGGATGTCCTATTGTTTTTAGAAACATTTACTGGATCGATATTCCCTGCATGTCAATGACAATCCAGTCAGAGAAAATTGTGCATCTCACAGATTTGATTATCTAAGTGACATGAGTTTCACTGTAAATTGCAGAGGAGATGGTATCAGATTGTCAACAGATTTAAACTTCATTTTGACCCCAAAAAATGTCACTAATTTGCCACTTAATAACAAGAACATGTATTACACTCCTTACATGAAATATGATGTCGAAATGTGTAAGTCCAAAACTATTATAGGAAGTATTTCGCAATCGCCATCATATTACAAACAATATTATTCGTAAATAATTGCCTGCTTTTTAGTAACAAAATGGGATGAAATTCCGCTTAATAAAGCTATCAATATTATGCAATCACCTAGAAGAAGATACTTAAAAATAAAAATAAATCAATCAACTCCAAGAAAGATGTACAGCGGTCAGAATATTAGATTGTCCTGCCAATCCATGAAATACTTCTTTGCTAGAGGAAATGTGTGGGCAGTCAAAATGAAGAATGGATCATTAAATATTTTGACTGGTTTGTTTCTAAATTCCAAAATCTAAAAACATTTGTAGCAATTAATATGGGAGAAGAGTCAGAAGAGTAGTAATGTGGTCATGTGGACTGTGGACATGAACAAAATCTTTTTTCTTCGCTTTTATTCTTGCAGCTCATGAAAGAGGTGTCGAAGAAGAAACAGATGTCCCAGATGACCTGCAATTGAATATGAGAATATTTCAAGATGTTAGCAAGTCACTGTATATGACTGTTACATCTGAAATGGATTCTATTATTTGCTATGGGCCGGTTTGGAATTCTTCAGAGTGGATACCGGCGTATTACAAACTGAATGTGCGGGGTATGCATTTGCATTAAAATCCCTTAAAACAATTAAAAAGTTGATGTAATTAGTAAGACGTTTTAACCAAGGTCATATTTAGTGACAGGTCAATTTAGCACGTGTCCCAACGTTCCAGCTTACACTTGTAGATTGTATTCCCTTTTAAGTTTAAGCATTAAATAAACCTTGGTGCCCACTCTGAAACGAGATAAGGCCTGGATTTCATTCAACACATTATAATATTACTATTTTCTTTTTAGAGTCCACTATTCCAACGATGGAAGGAAATAAGCAAGAAACTTACTATTGGACACTGAATTCTACTGATATGGTTTTACATTGCAAAGCTCGTGCAATTCCCACCCCGATCTTCACTTGGATGAAAGATGGAGAAGTATGTATTTCTTAGTGAAATTACTGTTTTATTGTTGCATAAAAATATTTGTATCGTCTAACGCAATAAGGGATTTGATTGATTTTAGGAAGTAAATAATATTACGGACAAATTATTTACAATAGCAACTGGAAAAGATTACTCTACTCTATACGTGCATTCAGTATCTCATTACATCCATGGCGAATACATTTGCTCTGCCTCAAATTGTGCTGGCACTGATTCCAAAACTTTTAATATTTTCGTAAAACGTAAGTTCGGCGAGTCTTTTGGTGCTCATAATCATTCTAAAGTATTCTCAATCCAATTATTTTTTTTTGTTTACTGAACATGAACAGAGGCACCTTCAATTATCGTGATTGCAGCAGCTTCAATAATTTTCGTAGTTTTCCTTTTGGCTTTGATTTCCCTTATGGTGCACAGAATGAGGAAACAATCGAATACGCTATCAAACTTACGTGCAGATATCAACAGGAGAATACCTGTCACTGTTAATAACGTATCCTAATAATAATCTATAATAGTAATGCATTGTAGTTTGTACCTCTGCATTTTACATAATACAGATGTTGTATGATTTTGTTTTGCGTTTATTCAATATTAATTTAAAGTTGCATGCTTACATTTAGTCCGATCCTTATAAATTCAGTTTACCTAAATTGACTAATTCAATTATACACAACCTGAAGAAGCAATAAATCTTTAATTTTTGTAATCGTTGAATTGTAGTTAATGGAACCACGTCAGAACATAATGTGTACCTAGTATATTAGTAGGTGCTGGCAGGGGTACATCCGGGTCACATATTTGGGGAAGGGGATAGAGCAAAAAGGGAAGCAAGTATATAGCCTAATAGAAAGCCGTAGCGAGAAAAATTTCAGAATTTTTTATACATTTTTGGTATTTTGCGAGAGACATAATTTTATCGAGTGTAGAGCCCAAAAATTAAGCTTCACCCCCATAGCCTACCTAAATACGGCACTGTGTATCGTATGTATGTATAATATAGTTACGGTTAACCTCCCCATTTAACGCTTTTAGAAAATTAGTGCATTATCGCTATTGTAGTAGTGATAGTTGTCAGACATGCGACATTACATTATTTGTCCTGTTGTCATAATAATATAGTTCAAAATCTGTAAAAACCTTGTAGTTTCACAATGTACAGCCTTAAAAATTTATTAGAAACGACAGGAAGTCATTTTATATGAATAGAAAATGTAAGCATGAAATACTGCCAAATCAACTTAAAATGTTTCAATAGTAAGCACGATCATTAATTTTCATGCCATTCCTGATCCTAAATATATTAATATCCATTATGCTAATGCATTCTTCAAATACAATAATCAGTCTGTAGTAGATCCGCATTTACAAATCTATCAAAGATAATTATAATCTTTTCTATATTTATATTTAAGCTATTTAGCAAGAATAACTAAAATTTTCAAAATTTCCGATTTCCTTAAGTTTTGCTCGTTCAGAATATTATTACTTAGGGTATCATCTACTACACAATGGGTGTTCAGGTGATCATTGTCAGTTTAATATATTTCTTATTTATCATATCGGTGCAGGTGTCGCAAGTATTTTGTGGAAATGTGCCAGTAATATCTGTAGTGAGCATTCGACAGATGGACACTCACCAATGGGCCCAGCAATCCTCCGGCTATTCATTGAGCTACACAAAACAAGGAGACGATTATACATTATCAAGCGATATTTCTGGTATCAAAATAAAATGTACAGCCTCTTATCCTATTCTATGGAAAAGAAGTTGGAAGGTAGAAATATTCCAGAAATTCAGACCTTTTTATGGAAATTGAAATCTCAACTTGTTTTTCATTTTGCAAACATGTTACTTTTAGGGAGCCATTCGTAATTTACGTACACGATATACGTACACACAGTTTGAGAGAGAATTCCCTTATAATGAATTTAATAATACGAGTGCCTACAAATATTCGAGCACTTTGGTTATGAGAGTTGTCCTGAAAGATGTAATTGGAAATTACTCATGTAGCTCCGTCAATGGAGAAACGGATTTACAGAAATCGATCTATATTTACATGGAAGGTATGGCATCTGTCATCTGTATATAAGTAAACAGTATAATATATACCTAATAATTAATACTGTCATTGCTTGATTTGTGCATATTTGTGTGGACATGTTGATGTCAATATATGTACATGTGTACTATTATTTGTAGACGTATCTCCGCCATATTTAATCTATGCTTCAAAGACACGGGAAATCGGAATTGACAACCAAAATACTATCACTCTTCCTTGCAAAGTTTTTAGTCCTGATGCGTTTGTGACTCTCTACAAAGAAGATATTGAACGAAAAGTCATTATAACCATAACTAACACTTCCGTGGTAAGGGAAATTGTAATTGTAATTACTTTAATTCGTTTTGAAATATTTAGGAGGTATTATTGCCGAAATTACACATTTTTAGACTGAAAGAGAAACGAATACTACTGAAACTCTGTGGCTTACTTTATATCTAAATGAATCTATTTCTTACGACCCCAAAATCGGATTTCAAATGAAAGTTAACCAGCTACCGGGCATTTTGGGCCGATACAAATGCTCTACAGATGAACCAGGAGATTTAGATTACGTGTATGTAAATGTAAAACGAAGTAAGTGTTCCAACAGGACATAATACGAGACGAACGAGCTTGAGTACTTATGAATGCGCACTATAACTAAATAGAATTTTATCGTAACTTTTTATTTTCTATTAAGCAAGCCAAGTAAAGACAAGATCTCCATTGGAAGACAGAAAATTAGAAGGAAACGCTAAATACTTTTGGAACAGAAACACCTCCGTATTTTCCTGTTGTTCAAACAGTGACAAAGCTCCGAAGATGATTGTATCTTATTGTCTAAATTCTCCATCATGTGCAACGTCCCGTATCATTATGACTAAGCTGTTACCTGTATTATTAGTAAGAACTATATTAAAATTTGCATGTATATATTATTTACCCGAATTATGAATTATATTTAATGTTTGAATTGCTACATTGTATCCAAATACAAATAGATGTATTAATATACAGATTAATATATAGATATGAAAATGTTTTTCTTTATCAGACAAGGACGAGATCATTAAAAATCTTTTTACTCAATGGATTTGTCAAAAATGGAAGTTGTTCAGCATACCCTTTACCCTTTGCTGACTTGAACTACGCTGTCGGTTGTATGGGAGATGGTATCAGTTTAGCAACCGAATTGTACTCGATTTTGGCTCCTACCCCCTTTCAGGAAGACAATAATGCAACATCACATCTTGGATATAATACATTTTCTAGAAAGACATTCGATGTTGGTAAGTTTTTCAAATAAAATTAGTTACATATACCTTGCCAAAATAAGGAGTTTTTAACAAATCTTTTATAAACTTAATAGTGACTCTTTGGGATAATACTCCTCCGAATAAATTCATTTATATTGAAAGAACTCCGAAAGAGAGGTCGGCCTACCATTACATACTCTCTCGCTCTTACGAACGAGTTTATAATACTAATCCGAATAAGATTTACAACGGAGAGAAAATAATTCTTATGTGTCATACATCCGAAATTGTGTTTGCGGATGGAATAGCTTGGGCCATGAAAATGAAAAACGGATCCCTGAATATGCTTTACAGTAATTGTTTTAAATATGAATTAACCCCTATTTTAAATATCCATTTTAAATAGATCGAATAGAGAAATTCGGAATGAAGAAAATAATAGAAGGCAACTTTGAAATTTTTTTATACACAAAAATGATCTTTGTTTGTGACAGATACAACCATCGAAGACGTCGCTCCCGATGCGAGGCCTGATGATATGCGTCATCCAAAATTGCTTCCCGATTATCATACGATGCAGGTTGCCGTTGATATGGAAAGTGACTCAGTTGTCTGTTTTGGACCCGTATGGAACTCTTCGGAGTGGATTCCAGCATATTTCAAGCTCGAAGTTCAAGGTGCCTACGCTTTTACGGAATATTGTTTCAAAACGAAGTCAATTTGTTTTTAAAAGAGTTTGCTTTTAGTATCTACCGCTCCAACTTTGGAAGGAAAACAGACAGAGACTTTGTACTGGACATTAAATGATACGAGTATGACTTTGCATTGTAAAGCTAGCAAAGGAGAACCTTCCCCAACACTGACGTGGTCGAAAAATGGAGAAGTATGACAACTAAAAATACTACTAAAAAATATGCCCACCTTGTATATATTTGTCTTATATACTTAAATTGTATGATTTTTGATTTGCAGGATATTGCCAACAACAGCGATAGTCTCCAAACGTTATTCACAGTAATTACCAACTCAGATAGCACTACCCTTAAAGTTCATTTAGTATCTCATGAAACTCATGGTGATTTTTCCTGCTCTGCCACAAACGTGGCTGGAAGTGCTACGAAGATTTTCTCCGTTTTTGTAACAGGTGAATATTCAGTTACTAAAAATAAGTTGTTCTTCTGCATATTTATTGTGCAAATATACTAATGCAAAGAAATGTTTAATTTGTCCCCACACGTAGAACCGCATTCGTTGGCATTAATTGCAGGGGTATCAGTGACGATGGTTGTTTTTCTGAGTGCCCTCATCACCCTTTTGGTTTACAAAATGAAAAAGCAAAATAACAGTTTGACCAACTTACGCACTGGTATTTATGGCAGTTAGGTAAAAAATTTAATCTGTAATAAATTACTACGGCTAAAAAATTCTGTATAATGATAACAATGAAAATTGAATAAATATACAGGAAAGAATTATTACTATGTACTAGGTAGGTATACATATGCAATTCTTGACTACCTATATTTAATCTAATTATAAAGTAATCACACATCTAAAGCTAAAGAAAGTTTGTCTAATCTGCAATATCAATAATATACTAATATCATATAGTACAATAATATATAATTCAAGTCTTAAAAATCAAAGATACATTGCTGTTTAATGCATAACATATACACTTTTTCTACTACAAGTTGTAGTGGTTTAGTATACTCCAGTCTCCGATTGTTCCGAGTCCACAATCTTCAGAGGATTCTCTTGATCAGGGTGAAATTTAGTGTAGTGCATATTGATGGCTGTTTTGCTCTTCACAGTACACGAACAATATGCACATTGTATGTGTCCAGCTCCCATATGGTTCGACTAAAAAGAAAAAAAGTTATTTGAGGCTGAAAACTAAATGCAATTTGAACTTGATAATGAACGAATAGCAATTTTGACTTTTTGAATAGGTAGCTTACAACTGACAATAATTATTTTGTTTACCTTAATGTGTGCATGGAGAGTGCTGTACAGTCTAAACGCGGCACCACAATAGTTGCATTTCTCAGGTTTTTCTCCAGTATGAATTCTCATGTGATTGCTAAATAAAGAAAATACATTTAAACTATCTTGGATTTAAAAGCTGTAACAGATATACAAAGTTTCTGTTTTAGATTTGTTGCTTACGTTAAATGACTTTCTTTTCGGAATGTCTTATTGCAGACTTCACACTTAGGTTTCCGCTTGCCAGATTTTCCTTTAGGTTGAATGGATAGTTTTGGTTGTTGAGTTTGAGCCGTTGCTACTGATTTATGTGATTTAAGCTGTACATGTCCCAAAAACAGCGGTTGCAATTTCAGCTGTAATGTTCTACCAGTTGTTCCTTTGCCGCGGACCCTTCGTCCTCGACGACGATATTCCATTGACTGGAAATTGTGATAAATCACTCTGTGACGAATTAGACCTCGCTCTACGTCGAATACACAGGGGCATTGCTTACAAGGATAAGCACCATTCTTTACATGACTAACCTGTAAACAGATAAGTGTAAAAATTACCCAGACTAGAAGGACTAACGCGGGCATGTACATAACAATTTGTTAAAAGACAGTAATGAAAATCAATATCTTAATTAATTAATATTTAATTAACCTTTTTGTGACCCCATAAAGTGCTGTGAAGACGAAACGTTTGCCCACATAATTCGCAAGTTTCCGGCTTTTCTCCTGGAAAAAATATATAAAATTATCTAGTCTAGAATTTGCAATATTTTAAGTATTATGCACATACTTTGATGTTATATGTCCTTCGTATGTTTTACGAACTCACCAGTGTGAATAAGCATGTGATTTCTGAAAAAAGTATCAATAATCAACAATAATTTTCATACATACATATAGGCAATGTACATTATTTACTGTAAAGTTGTAGGTTTAATAAACAAACCTGAGATTTAGTTTGCTATTTAGCAATTTCCCACATTCGTTACATTTATAAATGTCGTCTTCTCCATTTTCAGTACCGTTTGAACTGACAATGGCTTTGGGAGTAAAGTTCATAAGAGTTGTTTTCTTTGCATTCATGAGAACACTTTTTGGCAAAGAAGTAATAGTTGGCTTTCGTAAGACGAACATGTTATTGTTGCCCTTGGCTGGTACACTCGAGTTGTGATATTTCGAAATGTGGACTTTTAATCCCACTGGACTCACAAATGAACATGAACACAGCATGCATTTGAATTCACCGTCTATAACGTGACATGTCTAATCCCATAAAAGCAAAATTATTTCATCATTCTAATCACAATTTATTTTTATGCAGTTTTTTTAATAAAAGAAATTCGTTACCCGCATATGCCTTCGACGATTACATTCAAAACGAAATCTGATGCCACATAAATCGCATGATAAAGGCTTCTCTCCGGAATGAATCAGCATGTGCTGCCTATAGGTTTAAAAATAAGAATAAATTTTTATCACGTTTCATTTTCACATTTAGGATATCCGTATGCAGTAACAAAAACAAACGATTGTTTCGAAAATTCGAAAATTAATGTTAATTGTACCTCAAGTTAATTCTGGACTTCATTAGTTTCCCGCAAAGTCTACATTCATAGAATTTCCCCCCGACAGTTCGTACGATTTCTGATTGAAGGTTTCCATACAAAGCAGGGTCTTCATTCATTTCTTCCCGGGAATTGTTTTGTTCTTTTTCTTCTTCAACATCCTGCTGATTATTGTCATGTTCACTTCCATTGTCTTCGACCAATTGTTGTGTTTCGTATTCATAGCTACGCTTTTGCTTATCCTCTTTTGAAAGACGGCGAAAAGATGATTTGGTCAATGGTCGTATATTCAAATATTTCCTTTGATCTTCCACAGTATGGATTTTAACAACATGGGAATTCAGACCTGCAATTAAAATGTCATTCATAGTAAACCGTGTTAATCATACGAGAGCGTTCAACTACCACGTTACCAAAAACCGACTTTTTTGGACACCTCCTCCCCTCATGTGGTCATTTAACAACCCCTTCCATATGTGCCACGTTACTATTCGAGCCCCACCCCCTCCTCCAGTATCTAGTTTAGCCCAGTGGTGATGTCCCCTTCGACTTCCCTCCCCCTTTGTGGTCATTTAGTTAGTTGACTCCCTCCCCCCTTGTGGTCATTTGGTTGATTCCCTCACCCCTAATTGGTAACGTAGTTTTTGCACGGTCCTTACTAGGTAGTGAGTTAGTAGTAGTTAGTAAGATATAAAAGATCACAAGAGATTTATTACCTAATTGGGTGGCGAACGTACAAGTGCAAAATGGGCAGCTGATTCCTTCGGGAATATGACAAGTCTGAAAAGTCAAGTAGATGAATATTAAAAAAATTCCAGACCAACAAAGTTAAATCAATTATAAAAAATGTTCATAATTTACCCTCAGATGTCTCGTGAAGTTGCACCGATGTTTAACATTAATCCCGCACAATCCGCACCGTTTGTTGTTTTTAGGATGATGCATGCTTTCATAATGAAGCCTTTAGGAAAAAATAGTATTGATTGGTAAAAAATTAATAATTAATATACAGATTCAATATTCAATGATGAAATCTCTTCCTTACTTCAGTATTGCTACAGAGGCAGCAACTTTATAACATGAATTGCATCTAAACTGCCTATCCCCAATGCAATATCCATAGCCTGTGCAATCTTCAGTATCAGGTTTTATTACATTAATGCCATTAGTAGCATCTTGATCGCTTTCATCTTCGAATTTCAGAATTTCGTCGCTTTCTTTTAATTCAGCTTTACACTGGGTAATTGCATTTGCATAAAAATCGTTATCATTGTCTTCATCATCATAATCCTGATATTCCATATCATCTTGTCTTGACTCCCCGATTCCAGTATCTCCGTTCGAATTTCCATTGTAATTACCATTTCCTCGCGGTGGGTAAAGTCCCGCAGATGTACCTGGCTGGGGTTGAAGTGGTGGGAGTGGTGGTGCTTGTCGCTGTTGATCAATTGTTCTTACAGATATGGTCATACTTTTGGAAGGAACTATATCCATCTTCGTTGCTCCTGCTCCAGAATTCATCCGCCGCATACTAATTGACGGAGAATTACCAAAACTGATAATCTGGGAATGTTTTTCCAACTTGTGCTTAGCAAATCCTTCTTTTGTAAGAAAACATTGGTTGCAGCAACTGAAATACTGGGCGTTCGTGGACACGGACATAACCGATTCTGAAATATAATGAGAAAATTAAAATATTAGAACGAATTTTGTCGAACAGAAAAGAAATGATTTTCAGAACTGGAAACTACTAAAACTGACTTCACTTTGGAGAGATCTGTCAAAACCACTACGATGAATAAGAATAATCTGCTGAAGTTGAATTTCCTAAAACTGTGACTGAGAGAAATACTCTGCGATCTGTTGTGATTGTGCCACGATGCAGTGATGACTTTTCATGGATCAGCCTCCGTGTCCTTCTAGATATATCCAATACTGAACATCTGTAAAGTTTTGTAACGAAGTTTTCTGTCAGCCGACGTTGGTTTGTGGAAGAAGAGCTCTGCAGTGGAGCACTGCAAGTGTTGAATGTTGCATGGGCTTGATAAACTTTACAGAGAAGAGTACGGAGTCTACGGAGTACGGACTTACGAATGTTACGAATGCATGATACAGCCAAGATAGCCGAAGACCATAAACGAATGACGGTAGTGTGGCAAAAGCACCTAAAGAGTTTTCAATGGAAAACCAAAAGTGTATACCTCGCCAGGCTACGAAACGAAAGAATGACTCGATGCTACTATTGCTGCACAGCGATGCAATGAAGTGGTGCGAGGATTGTGAGGAGTTGTAGTGAATTGAGCAGAGTCAGGCTCAGAACTAAAACTGATGGGAAATTGCTGAATACTTCGTTTGTGTTTGCTCGAGTATATCTGGCAGACCGACCGAGCACTGTCGATTTTGGATATTCCCCTAGAATGCGACTACGGAAGGCGATGGCCATGGAAATGGTAATGAACATCTGATTCTGGCACACCGTAGTCTACAACTGCACGAGGCAAAATATGATATCATTTCAAAGGTGTGTGGAAACGACCGTCAGATGAAAAATACGAAAATCGATATTCATGACCAGCGTTGTTCTTTCTGCTGCTCCGAAAAGAAACAACGCAGAAAAATAATCCAATAGATATCTAATGCTAATAAGACTAAAATCCATTTCCCAATAAGCTTCTAAGATGTCAGCTTGTTGTTTGTATTTAATTTATTTACATCTTTTCCTTGTTGTACATGTCATTCTCTCAGAATCCGAAGAAATTAAAAATATTTGTGCTGTATTTAAAATTTGTAATGCTGTTGCCGTAATTGTAATGTGAATGTAATGTTTTGATGACATGAAATATTGCGTGAGATTTATCGAGCCTGGTATAACCATCTAAATCTAAAGAATTGACAAATAAGTCATGAAATAGTACTTTGAAATCTTCTATAGATAAAAAATCCCCAATAAATGCAGTTTCCAATAAGAGTTTATACGAATATATTATAAATGTTGCAAGATCACGGATTTGAAGCAATGTAATTGATGTACCTACACTTTGTACACAAATGTAAACGAAATAAGGCATTCTGCTAATAAAAACAAAACTGTAGCATTCAACTTACTGAGCTTACAGTGAAAAATTTACCTTTGTAATTTGTAATTTTTCAATCTTGCACAGCCTTTTAAGTCTTGCGACAGCAAATGAAGGGAACACAGAGGAAGTGCACAAACTCTGAGAATTATTATGTTTGATGCAAGAAATATTGAATTCCAGAAGAATCGGTAAAAAATGTGAGAACTATACTGAAGTTAGTTTGTCAAAACAGAAAATGCTGCTGAAATATTGTTTTCGTTTGTTTACGATCGAAGCGAAGATGATATCAAGGACAAATGCCATAGAAGACTGCTCTGCACTTAACACCAAAACGAAACGAAGTGAAATCGCTGAATGAGTACAAAGAGTTAATGCATCAGAATTACAGAAACGACGACAAGGTCCTTTGCAATGGAAAATTGTGTAAGTGTTGCTTGATAACAAGCAAGTAGTTTCGGAGTTCTATGTAGAAGAGTGTTGTAGAGAGGCTTTTCAACGACTACATTGACGATGAACGGCAACAACGGAAAGGAAACTCCAAGCACACAGTCGTAGAGAACTAATAAGATAATAAAAGAGTTCCTGTATACTTTTACATACATTTTAGTACCCTATGGCCTATGTCTCTATACGAACGTCATTGGAACTGAACTAACTCTTTTCTCACCGTGTTCATCTTAGCATTTCTTATTCCTTCAACTCAATCCCAATCATCCCGAGTCTTAACTTTCTCAAGACGAAATTGATAGCACGCTACTCATGTTACGGCTTCCCTTTGTCTTTGTCACTAATTACAAAATTAATTTAGTTCTGCTTGTGCATAATTATCCAAGATAAAACATCATTGTCCTTGCATATCATTGTATAATCGTTGTACAGGTTTAGTTTATAGGACGCTACAGCGTGAATTCCCAATATTTATGCTTTATTTACGTTGGGTGGGTGTATATTGTGTAGCTGTGCGTGGTGTAGGTAGGTTTCTCTGTGTATTGCACAGTACATACAAGCAAAATGCCTATAAATAATACTTTACTGTTCGAATCTTAAGTGAAAACAACGTACCCCAGTACAGGATATTATGTGTCAAAAAAATTATAATTTCATTAAAGAAATTGATATCAAAGTGTGTAGAATATCAGTATTACTACATATACAGATATTAGAGACGAATTATTGTGCAGAAGTCTCTAAATACAATGCATCCTTTCTACTCGATATCTTTATAGTAGACTCACCTTACAAAAACCTTTCTATTCCTTTAGTCATTCTTTTACTTTTAATTGCACCACGAAAACTTGACATGACAAACAAAAAGTAGGTTTCCCACACATGCAAGGCAAGACAATTTTCTGAAAACTTTTTGTTTGACTTAGAGCAAAATGGCTTCATTGTGTTAGAAAAACGAGCAAGTGTATAGCATATTCCTTAATAACTACTGTTTAGCAGTTTGGTTTTAAAAGATATTGCATGGATTACATGGCAGCGTTGACTTCAGTGAAGATTTCTTAATGTTTTATAAGAAGCAAGGGTGAGTAGGGTCAAAACTTCCTAGGTCATGCCTCTGGAATCGGTCAAAATGCGATAGAAACAAAATGCATGTAGACTACTATAAGGAGAAAACCTGCAATGTGCCCCAATGAGTGGTCATCATGAGAGAAAAGGATGGAGGAACATTTTGCCGATAGGTAAAGGAGTAAAATCGGGGAGTATTTCATATTTTTTCTATTTTATTAATTAAACATCACAATTCATACCTTACACGTAATAGGTATATAATAGTATATACTATATACATGTACCTATTTGCTGACAAAAAATATTGCACTAAAATGGCTTTTTTGGTTCCGAAATCCCCATAATAGAGATTATATTTTGTAATAAAAGTTCAAGCCATGTGAAATTGATGGATTTACACTTAATTTTGGTCCAAATTGGCTCATTTCTCTCCTCAATTATACTCGCACATTATAACTTCCTGTGAGTATCCCCCCCGCCCCCAAGAAATCAAATCATTCATAGGGCCTTAAAAGATCGTATACAAGGAGAGGTAAAAGGACCACTCAATTCTCCCGTTCCTTCCAAAAATGGGGGTTTATTTATTCTTATGAATTACTCGATGAAAACAAAAGTGTATGAAAATCAACACAAATTAACAGTTTTATACCACTTATTTAGATTTATTCATATTATATGATAAATGAGTAAACAAGCTTTCTAAACATTTTGATTGTATTAATTTGTATCTTTACAAGCTTATATAACTTTTTCGTTGGGTACCTGTAAAGCAAAGTTTAGAATGTGATCTTAGAAGAATGCACACAAACTCAAGAATCTCCACAAAAGAATGAGTGGATGAATTTGTATTTAATTACCTTATACTTTCATGTATCAGCTCATTCAGCTCTGATGTATGAGTTTTAAGATTTGTTTTCTTTATATTAAATGTTAATTGTCACAATTGTTTTGTATTCCTACTAATTTCTAACATTAAGTAGATATGCAAATGATAGTAATATTATTTGATTTACTATAAAGTACATGCTACATGCATACACACTAGTAATTCCTTGATGGCTGTGCGTGGCTAGTATGTTCGTTTGTTGCGACTGTAGCTTTCCTTAAGCTTGTCTGCCTTTTGTTTGAGTCTGTCGATAACATCCTGCAAAAAATCAACGAGGAATTAATGCAGAAAATACAATATGTATCTAATTTCTCCTCGGTTAATGTACTTTCATAGGAGATATGTCCGCTTAATAAATGAGTAATATAAGTTTAAGTGTTATAAAAGGGTTTACCTGCTCAATTTTCTGATACCAGGGCTTCGGGTCTTTAGAGTTGGGAACTTGCTGGGCAGCAACATTTGTATCAACATTCACCTCTTCTGATTCACCAAGTCCACGGTAATCTAACAACTGTCAAGTTCACATACTAAAATCAGAACTCAATCCCAAATTTTAAAGCAATAAGTTTTTCTTATTGATGTATCTATTACTGTATTTATGAATATTTATGGTGTGTTATGTTCGATATGCAATGATGACTTGAAGTCAACGCTGCTTTTAATGTTTTAATTTCCATTTAGTGAAATTAATTACAGAAGGATTTTTCTTTTCAATAATTTTAGATAGGTTTTTTGGGTGCTATTTCTTATTTTGGTGAATAAGTTATTGATGCACATAAAAATTACATAAAGTGAAAATTACATCATTATTAATAAACCCTACTATTACTGTAGAATAGCAAAATATTAACAACAATAGATCCAATATTGGAAAAAAATGAAAAAATACTCCCCACAATATGCTCTTTTCAAAAACAGTATAGGCACCTAAAACACAATTAACACATAGAAACCTACGGCCGTATCCAGAAATCGATTTCGAGGAGGTCAAAGTGCACAAAAAATAGGTTATTTTACCCTTTCAGGGCAAAAAATTCTATTTTTCGGAGGAGGCAATTGCCCGTTTGCCCACCCCCTGAATACGGGCATGCGAGATACCATTCATCGGCTGTCACGTATTCATTATTCAGACAATTCGGTGCAAACTACCTACTAAAACGTTGTTGAAAGAAATAATGATTAGTGCTTTAAGGCATTCAATAGGAATCCTCAACCAGCATACACATAATTATTTGAAGATTCATTTTAAAAATGTTTATTCATGTTTATGCATAGTTAATGCTTCAATATCTTTTAATTTGACAAAACATTGTTGTTAGTAGTATACTTTTGAGCCATAATATTATAGCTACCACAATTGTGTGGCAGTATACAATAAATTGGCACTTTTTCTGTCAAAGGTACATAGGTACTTTAGGTACCTAAAAAATAGCCTTTCTGCTAAGTGCATCAATATTCCTAACACCTCAATACTTATATGGAAGAACGAATAATATGTAATAACGAGCCTAATATATAATTAATTATTTCCTAGATTTGATGTTTCTAGTGGGAATATGTATAGCAGCAATAAATATAATATTATTTGTAAAATTGCTTCAACTGATATAAGAAATTTTTTGTTATGCTGAACTTAGAAAAGAGAATTTTACCTCAAACTCCAAATCCGCATCTTCTTGTTTAAATCCCGATGACAAATGTAAGGAGAAAGTCAGAATTACGCATAGCATAGATAACCTGTTTTTTGTAAAGGCTCCCATTTTACGATGATATATCAGAATAAAATAAAATCGTAGTATGTGTTCACTTTTGGAAAATTAAAGCTAGATTTTATATGATTTAATGAATGTAATAGAATGGGGAAAAATATTGTGCGAGCGCAGCACAACTTTGTTTCTAATGATTTCCTTGTGTGTACTCTATGTACATACCTCTCTAAAAATATTTATTAACTTATTGCGTAAATTACAATTCTGAAGAACGGGTTCTCAAAACTTGTAGAGTAGTGTATATATCTACGTATATATCTATTAAATATATCTATCTTAATATAGGTACATAAGCTAAAACTCGTGTGTTTAAGCTAAGAAGGATAGAAATGGAAATTTTTATTGTTTTACTTGTACATACTACTACATTGTAATGAAAAATAAATAGTACATTTATAAGGTAGTGTGTATTAGTCATATATAAGAACGAATAAATGGGTGCGCTTGGTAATGTTATATACATATAACCACAGAAAAAACAAAGCACCTACATTGTGCGACCTCAAGGCAGCAACAAAACCATTAACATCCGGCTGTGTACATTACTTGATAGTTCTGTCTGGGCGTTTGTCAATTGTCATCGTTGTGACAAGCATTTTGCTGCGAATTCATAAAAGTCATTCACATAATTATACAGGACACTACACTCAAATAAAGATAGACAAAAATTATATTATGTAATATTATGAGATTAGTATAGCATATAAGTACATTCCATGAATCTTCAGCCTATTCTGTTAACTTTGTATAATATGTGAACTAAACAACTTTATAACTTTGAACTTCTAATAGCAATTTAAAGATAGACTAACAAACTGTCTTTACCTACTGGACCTACACCCATCCATACCTACTATAATGTTATGTACACATTATACATCCATGTGCTTTTAACTCACATACGTTTTAATGTGGACTAGTAAAATATTGTTGCTACAGACCATTTATCCCTTCCAAGGCCGTATCCAAAAAAATTGAGCTAAATTGAAGCCAAAATCAACCTAAAAAGTAGTAGTAGTAAATTAGTAAATCTTGTTTATGCTAATTTTGACCCAAATGCGAACTTGATGTATTTTATATTGAATTTTGGCCCAAATAATAAATTGTGAAAATATTTCAATCTGCGGGCGAAAAATGACATTTCCAAAAATTATTCTGCTCAAGCCCCACCCAAATGTTTGACCTGGATACGCCCCTGCAGATATGACGGCTAAAAATTATATTCATTTTTACCATCATTTACCATTATAATTATTATGTATATAAAATATAAGAATGCATTTTGTCTGCGAAATCATGTTTTCTGCTTAAAGATGCATACCAATTGCATACAAACTACTTAATACAATTGTATTTTTTACAAGGGCTGAGGTTGAGGGCGCATCATCCCTAAATCCCAAAAAACATGTTACTATTTTACCATGATAATGATAAGAGTACAAACAGCCGAAAATCTTGTGGCGGTTAGGCTTTGGTCCCAATCCCAACTAGCTTAATGTTGTGGCTTATTAATAAGTATGTTTGTACCTCTTCGTTTTGCTTCATCTGAAATGGAATCTTAGATACGCCCATGTTTCAAATAAATCTTACAAATAGGTAACATATTGACACTTATTGTGTTGTGCATTGCATTGTAATGAATGTAATGTAACATGTTTAATATTACTTTAAATAACGTTCCTAATTGAAATAGTTAAACCAAAAAGGATTTCAGTATTTTGAGTCATAATGGCTACCATAGATGTATGGCAAATATCATTAAAATAAATGCAATTATTTGAATGTAAATTTTCTCTTTCTATAACATCCGTTATGCTAGAATGATACAAGATGCAAGTTAATGTGTGGGCATGAAGTGTATCTATAAAACTTATCCTTTAAATTAACTGTTCAAAGCACTGACAGGACGGGAAAAATAGTTTCCGTCCTTTTTATTGGATAGGCAAGTAAGGTTAGGTAAATGATTGAAGTTAATTTAATTACATTTATTTGTATAATGTGTTTATGCAAAGTATTATAATAACTTAATAACACAACAACAACAATATTTGAACTACGATATTTTTTAAAGATTTATTCAATAATTCCCTATACATATTATAAAGTGTGTCGCACACTAAAGACTATGTAGGTATGAAATCGATGTGAGATAATTATTTCTACAGACAACAATTTCTCGTTTTTTTCAACAATAGGTGTAGCAGTACATTTAATACAATTTTCATTGTTGTTTCCTACAATAATCAATAATTCATATCATCGTTTATTACTATCAACGAGATATAGACACTAAGATGAGACTCTTTCTTGTATCTACCGAATTATTTAACTATATATAGTACATCAGAGGATTTTATTATTAGGTAGCTACAATTGTATATTTACCATTTAGCCGGACTGCCGATGAGTTCTCTAAAGACTAATACCTTTTCATTTTCGATTTATCTATACCTATCTAGTCGTAATAATTTTAAGGAGTTACGTAAGCTATAGTTTCGTTTAAGTTATATGAATATTCTATCGATTTCCTCAATATTATAACATTTACTAATTACTATTTCTATATACATATTTTACTATAATATATGCTTTGTACAATTATATACACATTTTGCACAAGTAACCTTGTAGAAGAGAAACACTTCTCCCATATAATAACCAAATCATAGTATAAATTAAAGTAAACAATAATAGATATATTAACCAACAATATATATACGACCTACTGTAATATGATTATCAACATAATGACTGCAATTTTTCAAAACAGGTAAAGCATTTACCAAATCATTTTGATTTATATAGGTACTGATCTCTTGGAAATTAACTCACAATATTTTCCACAGTCAATATTTTTAACACGCTTTGCCTCACCTCAGAAAAGTATAGGCATCAATTTTGATTTCAAACAACACAAACGTGATTTTTTGTCATCAACTTCTGTGCGTACTAAAGAAAATATTAGAAATACTAGAAACATAAACCTCAATCACACCAACTTATTTTTAAACAACCATACCTGTATAACTAACACTTGTAATACTAATATTAATATGGGATACTTTATTGATTGGCACCTTTAACAAAAATGATGAGGTAGGTCACTAATTACTCCGTCTACGTATGTGGATCATAATTCATTATTATTTTTCTCCAACAATTCTTATTCTTGTTTACTTATCTTACATACATCTAATATACTACCAGTTACATAGCTGATAAATTCATTTAAAGTACGTTAAGATTGAGACTAATTTTCCATTTTCATGCTTTATTACTATGAATTTAAGAGTTTTAATTACAATTATAAACTACCTAGCTAATTTAAATATCTGTACACAGTGAGACAATGTAATTTTTATAATTACGTTTTGCATACATGATGTTATGTAGACAAACTGTAATTTGTTCACCACATTGAGTTGACGTCCTATAATTAAGGTTGCCTTCGTCTACACAAGTAAACGTGCTGACAGTATTACTACTGCTACTACTACTGTTATTACAGCTAAGACAATACATTAGTAATTAATAAACTATTATTCTGTCATCGTATTATTTACTACAAACTACACTACACTAAAGTATACTTTAATACTAGTATGACAAGACCTATTAAACTTAATTAGATACAAATATGGAAAGCTTAATTTACGCGAGTGAGCTACATATACGTAATGTTTTGTGTATTATACAAAGTTATGGTACAAGTGTACAATTTGTTTTCCTATATGTTTTCCTAAGTATGTAAAAATGACCAACGGCACTTTCAAGACAATACCACAAGAATTGACATTATTGACGTTAATACAGACACTTAGTTTGACAGTTGAATAGTTCCCTGACAGACCATTTCTTGAGTAATGGTTTCCAATTACGTATTTTAGGCAATAGAAGTAAGCCCTATGAGTAGAATTTACAAGTTCGAAAAATTTTGTACATTATGACATCAGACATCAGATTTGTCATCAATAATTATTGCCTTACTACTGATATTTACAAAAAGAGTGATTTGAATGTTAATTACAGTCAGAAGAGACACTTAATATTATATTTATTGAGTTAGAGGAAAAGATTTTCTCAGTCCGTTTTAAACATTGCTCGATCAATTTTATAGTATTCTTTTCCTGAGCGAGGTTTCATATTTGTGGATTTTTTAGGAGAAGATGATATGTTAAGATTGACATTAACGTGAGACATGACACTCGTCACTGTGTCACTTGAGCCACGTGAGCAAGAAGACAGAGTTTCAATGTAATCTGACATATCGGAAGTGCCACTACTTGTACTGTTCGCATCAGAGACTAGAGGTATAGGATTTCTTAACCGGGCCGCTTCAGAGGATTTCACAGCAGCCACCACAGGATTCACAGGATGTGGAATTTGATTCGCGGTAGACGTCGTCATTGTCATGGCATGACCCATATGATGAGCACCAAGTGATGTAATTTTAGGTTCTAGCTCGTCTATCGTTTCATAATGCCTTTGTGCTAAAAGTGGATCCACTAAAGAATTGTCTGCTTCACAAGATTCATTTTCTAGCTCCAAAGACTCTTGGGGTTTAGGAGTGGATGTTGCAGATGTGTTTTTTCCGTTCGATGCGCTTGGAGACGGACGTTGCGATTTTCTCGGAAGTGATTCATGAAGACACAAACTGAAAAATAAAAGAATAATTTATATTTTTTGTGTTCACACATTATTTATATGACATTTTTTACCAATTTTTTATGTAAAGTTTATTAACCTTCCAATATCGTTAAGAGGAGAAGAATCGTCGAAAAACAATCCGCCGTCTCCAGACACACCAGAATCGCTGGAACTCGCAGATCCTCTATTAGCATGGCCACCTTTGCAAGGAACGCTAGAAGATCGTCGAAGTGGAAGACTCACAGCATTGTCGTCAACATCTTGACTTCCACTAGCCCCAGAACCACTGGCCTTGCTAACGGAAGCAGAACTACAAGAATTCTCATCAAAACTCCCGCTGGCAGTCTCAATCCCACTTTCTGTATTCTTTTCAGTTTCTTCCAGCTGATTTTGAGCAGTAGATTCTTGTCGAGTATTTTCGTAATCATTTTCTTTAATTTCTACAGCTTCGTTGGCGGAAGAAGCGTCATTGGGTTTTACTGTGCTTTTCTCATCTTCTCTTTGGTTTTGCTGCTGACTTGGATTCTGACTTGGACACTGGACTAGCTCTACGACGTTATTTTGCTCTCGATTCATAATCTCCTTAGAATTTTCGTACAATTGCAAAGAATCAGCAAATTCTAAATTGACATAGTTGCTCACAGCTTTCTGAGCATGAGGTGACTGATTCGATGAATCTGGGGGATACTGAAGGGAAGACATTTGTCCACGCTGGTGGTGATGATTATTTTGCTGAGGGATTGGAGGACAAGGTTTTTTAGGAGGAAGGGAAGCTACAGGCTTCACATCTACATTCATGTAATTCGGTTGCTGTTGAAGCATTTCGTGTTGTGCGTTTCGATTTTCATACAGAGGATGATTATCACAGGAGTCAACATTTTGTGCGTGTTGAGATTGATGAGGGTGGGGAGGAGGGACGGCTCTCGGAGTCTTTTTTGATTTGTCCACTTGAGCATAAATTGCGTTTGGATTTGGATGATGAGTCACTGAAGGATTCGCAGCTGCTGAATTTCGCATTGGCAGCGATCCAGTCACAAGAGGCATTTTCCCTTCACCGTTGACACTTCTTTGGCTTGTCAGAGCTTTAGGATGGACATCTTTCACCGGAACTCCTCCACCAGCCGCGGCTGCAACGGTTACAAGAGAATGCGGACAGGCAGGGGGCACATCGTAATTTTCTAAAGCCTCCCGTGCCAAAATTGATGCCGCATTTTGATAATGAGAATGTTGAATTTGTTGATACGTGTGTTGGTGTGGGTGTTGTTGATGTGGCGGCTGTTGAGATTGTACCGAAGGAGGAGTTTGTGAGCAACAGTGACACATAACATTGCCATGACCATTCCCACTTGGACAACAGCAACTGCATCCAGACGAACCACAACCTCCATTTCGAGGAGTATCGTAAAATTCGGAGAGTGAGTCTGATCCCATGGCAGATGAGGCCATCGAACTTCGGTCCATCGCTTGCTTCTGCAATTTTACAAAATAATTCATTTCACAAACAAGTCAGGTAGAAAGCTTCTGCGTCCATTAATGGACACATTTCAATGTAATTGTTAGCCCCACTGCAATTTGTCACGTTTTACAAAACTAATTTGAGATATCTACATGTACCACCATGGTCATTCATTGTTCGTAGGGAGTGGAAGTACAAAGAAATGAGAGCTTTTGTTGTTAAACAAAGAATCGAGAGTACAAACACAAATGCAGAGTTGAATTATTTACCTTGGCCCAGTCGATGGTTGACATTGATGAAGGTGCGGCGATGTTTCCCCCAAAACAGTTGCCTTGATTGGGCATCCCGACAGGGAGAGATGGAGCACACCGAGGGAAGTCGTAATTTTCGTATGGACCTGGTCCAGGTCCGACTGCCGGATGAAGATTTATCGGTGTTTTAGCTCCCTGTACTTTCTGCTCTACAGCACTATTATAGTAAATGGGACTGTTTCCATTATTTCCATGTGCGGACATAACTCT
Source organism: Pogonognathellus longicornis (assembly GCA_034694085.1). Lineage (NCBI taxonomy): Eukaryota > Metazoa > Arthropoda > Collembola > Entomobryomorpha > Tomoceridae > Pogonognathellus > Pogonognathellus longicornis. The sequence goes on from JAQFYB010000016.1 coordinate 63,252, forward strand.
TCGATGATTTTGACAATGACAACCATTCGCACATCCTGCAGGCGTCACACCAAAACCACAAGGACTCGATGTAGCTCCATTGCCGCTATCTCGGCATTGACTAGAATTGGAACATGCACCGTGTCCATTTCGGGGGACGGGAGCTGCTCTGTGTGGGGAGGAACAAGGACCTTGTGAAGCTGTCGGAGGAGTCTGTCCAGCAGAAGAGAATGTATTACCCAGACAGTTCCCGGAAATATTTCCATTCGTTTGGCAGCAGGAATTGCTGCTCGTTTGCATTCCATTATTCGCAAAAACTCCTGGTGGTGTATTGGCACGTGCTCGTCTCATCTCTGCCATTAAAACCGAACGTGGAGTGTCATAGCAAAATTCGGTGACTCCACCACCGCCACTGCTGCTGCCATGACTGGAAATAGACAATCGGTCACTGTTTCCTGACCCAATGCTTCCTTGGGGAGCTCCTGTAGCCGTTGACATTGCTCCAACAACTGATGTCGAGGAAGACACGCCTAAATCCATTGTCCAAGAAGGGCTCAACACATCTTGACCTTGTTGTCCCAATTTTGACATGCATGACAAACATCTTTCCATTGCAGACGGTAATGGCTTAGCGATCTGAAGAGGTTGTCCTTGAATATTTCTTGCGGGGGACAACGGAGGTTTGCTATTTCCATGTGCATGGTGTTGTGCATCTTCCGGGCACATGGCGATTGACAAATTGTCACAACTGTCCAAGTCGCATCTGGAGGAGGCTTCCGAAGACATCCAAAAAGATCCTGTTTGTGCTGCCGGACCAGGAACATTGCACACCGAGCAAAGTTCTTCAGCACTCCGACTTTCTCTCGGTGTCGGGGAAATTGTTGCTGCTATACTCAAATTGCCAGTTGTTGTTGTGTTCATGGAAATGTTGGTTGAGGACTCTGCGGGGAGAGCTGTGCGCATTTCGGATAATCGGCTGGTCATGGACTTCCGGGGTGAGTCTACAACTGTTTCACAACATAAATCACATAAGGATTAGCCATTTATTATACCAGGAATTGCTAAACCATTGGAATTACTTGGGAAATGTTGAATACCTCTACTAGCTATCTTTAGTTGTGCTGTGTAAATCTGTAAATGCCCCTCTTCCTATCTCGTACATCCTTACCAGCTCCCTGCGTGGCTAATGGCAATTCAGCTAATCTTTTCAAGCTGTGACTTTGCAAGTGCTCATTCTGTAGACCTACTCGCTCTCACTCTCTGAATATTCATTGCCCATTTCTCTTATGTAATTTCCCATGCAGGGAAAAACATTCTTCTTCCCTGGTCTGAAAGTCTGAACTTGACTGTCAGCCACTAAACTACTACATCCACTGTCTTCGTCCTTCCTCTTATATAAAACGTCCTCACACACAACAAAACTGCTATTCACAGTAAGTGGACTATAATATACAGTGCAACTAACACAATCTTCAGCTTTGTTACGCTTACGAGGAACTTAGCGTGTGTGTCTACATTATTCTTCGTATGGAGACTTCAGATAGAACACATTCGCTAAAATAATGAATTGCCGTGTGTTGTGTGTAAGTAATGTAGTCCTGTGCACACATAGTTTGTTAAAGCTTTCGCAGAGCCGCGTCTGACTCAAGTTTGTAGAAGAAAAGTTACAGCACACGACGACACACACAATACTCGGTTACATACAATATGCTAAAAAATTCATTATTCATGTAAATGCGTCTGAGATAAACTTATGTGATAAGCTTCTTCATTATTGCACAGCACAAGGCACCAAGAAGAAGAAGGAAATACTAGCAGCTGCAGAATTAACTTTGTGACTTTCTCAGCTCATGGAGCCTTTTCAAGCAGCGGGGAATAATGAATACGAAAAAGATCCTGCCACAGAAAGTAACAAAGACTAGTTTAATTCTTTAGAGAATTGCTAATTCCTGAATCATATTTGATAAGCCACACTAAATTAAAATTACCAAACTGGTCCAAGGAGGAATTCATTTACTGGCGATTTCACAGACAGGGGATTATGTGATATTTAATATTCTGGGTTTCATACCTGATCCGAATCTTCTTGACGGCATTCGCACTAATTGCCCCTTGGATGACATATCCAGAGCATCAAGGATAGAACTGACTTGAGGAGGATCTGGAACAAGAACGTGAACACCTTCTCCTTTCCCACAACGTGAGCCTCCCTCGAAAACCAATCTGCCATCCATGAGTCCATAACGTCTGTGAAAATGAGAAAATTTAAATAAACCGATTTTAGCAAGTTGAAAATTATATAACAATGGTGCCTACAGTAGGTATACCAAAATAGAATCTGTCTAACAAATGACGGTTCAACTTTTGTAATTTTATGACAATTCAGAGAAAAACGCGCAGCCACAGTTTAAATATCTCCTTTGAACGATTGAAAGTATTACCTAGTACTCAGTTCCCATAATTTTTGTTCTTTAAACCATTATTTTATGGTCAATGCATGCCGTCAAGTGACACTACCCGCATACCATTTCCCTACAGTAAAAGTCAAACCACTGTACAAAGAGGAAATTAAGTCATAAAATTTGGCGTTTGTCAGATACAACACTTCCGAGAGTCATTTCCCGAACAAAGAGCAATGCATTCATATTCCTCTCACAACGGCGCATATGTGAAAGATTATTCTGATATTTCTCATTTTTTATGACCTTAGCAGAAATATGGCATGCAAATGGATTCAAAGAACAGATTTATACTAAGTACTAATATATAATGTCACCAGCAATAAAATTTTGAATTGCCTATTATTATACAGCAATTGGAATACTTTTTTATAAGTTTCTTGCAATACTTTTCGATTAGAATTCAGAATGTGTGTATTTGATACCTGAGATGAGAGACTTCCCAAGCCCCCAAGAGCCTTGGTGGGATGCCTCCAGTAAGACAGAATTTTTTATCCGTGACATGGAGTTTGACAGGTCCAGGACTTAATTTCGACTTGGGAGGTGCACTCGCCAACTGAACAAGATACTGTTGCCCTTCTCCAAGATTATTAGCAATTCGGACGCTCCACTGAATCAGTCGCTCCCGATTGTCAAATGCGAGGACGACACTCAAGTCATGACAAATGATCCCCAACGTGTGCGACTCCTTGTCCAGAGTGAACCCTGCACATTAAACAGAAATAAATATCGAATGAATAAGACACTCATTAGTACACTTCAAAACTCTTGCAGTTAACATTCATCTTACAATCAATAACATTTACAACACAACAACAACTTCCATTCATAAAGGGCGAGCATCGCATCGTAATATTAAATTATACAAAAATCCTCGGTTATTTCCAACTTTTCTCGAATACATAATAATGTGTACCTAATGCACTACTCTATACATAGACTGAACTCTTCCCCGCTAACTCAAACTGATTAATCTTGTCTCGCGAGTCTGGACAGATTTTATTCAATAATTCATTCATTCATTACAGGGAAGGGCATGTGGAGGAAGATTACTAGGAAGGAGACTGCTGATTTCAGTCGCAGTCTCCCTCTTTTTACTAACTATCGTTCACTCAGACTTTTCTTCCTAGTTGAGCCTCATCAAAAGACTCTATTATGCATACACCTCTTTGTATAATTTCATTCTATTCTCGTCTCAACAGCTCACAGTCTACTGGATGTACATTTAAATTAGTATCTTCACATAGATGTATACACTTTTTTCTTATGATGTACTGTGTAATGGTATAATGCTCTTACATGACTACTACCTAATATGTGTTGAGTGTTGAGTAAAAAAGTATTATTAGACTTTTACTACGTGTATTCGATATACGATACGGTACATGTCTTTATATGTGATAGTACATAGTTCTCTTCATCAATCATAATTACAATCTACATCCTTCCGTCCCCTTCTTTTCTTTATTCATTGAACGCTCTCTTCCACAACACAAACTACTCTCCCGTCAACTGAACTCTGAACTCACTTGCTTCGTATTATAATACCTAATGTTATTCTTGCACCTACTACACTACTAGTCTACTACCTGCTTATACACACATTTAAATATATTATGAACCATATAGCATCACTAGTTCATCTATTAATGTATATCTGTATGCCGATATGCCCCTTACACAACTACTAATAAACTTTTGTTATAATGAAGAAGAAATAATATTGTAGTATTGTTTCATATTATAATGCTTTTATGGTATATAATATGTACCTAGATATGTGTACAGTTCGAGTACATAAAAAAGTCAAGATTAATAAACTTCCAAGCTTACTTCCCTTCTACTTTACAACTGATTATTGTTCCCACACTTCAGCTTTGTCAGATTAAATCTGTACATGTTAAACCGTACAGAGGAATAGCGACTAGCGTACAGTTTTATGTAAGGAGTCTACTTATCAGCTTGTAAAGATCTCTGTTCTCCTTAGTTGATGAATGCTTGAAACTAAAGAAAATTGCTCTATTAGCTATACACATACGGTAATTATTTTTATGACTTGTCATGATCTATATTTTCGTGTGAATATAACTCATGTGTGTAGAACATCTCGTAAAACAAAGTGAGACCAATAAGTTTATGTTTGTACATGTCCGATAGTTCTTTCAACTGGGAAAATGCTGTAAAATTTTGAGATTTGACTGTGTACCTCCCTTTATTCGTTTAAATCGATATTTCATTGTCTCAGACATACATTTAGTTTTGGTAATACTAATAGTAATGGTAATGTTTTCATTATTATTACTGTAATGAGAAGAATAACAATTAAGTCATCACAATTTATTTGTGAAATGTGTTAGAAGAATTATTTTGTCAGAAGAAACGTGAAGAGAAGAATTGTAATGACAGAGAATGGAGACAGAACACGCTGATTAGTTGGTTGAGCAATGTGTGTCTGGTACAGAATAAATATACAGAGAGAAAACAGAGCTGAAAGCTACAATTACAGAGCGCCTAATTCTACACACCCGATTATAACTCCTGTTAGCTCTTTCTGACAAGCTAATGATACAGAAAAGTTTTCTAGACTTTTTTCTTATTCTTCACTTCACACTCACACTACCATCATCATCTGCATCACAAATCACAAGAACCCAATTTATTCACTTTCTACTTCTACTATTCTACTAAAACATTACAATGTACACAAAACTACAGATTCATCTGTCAAACTTTGGAAAACAACATTTATCTTTATCGTCGGGAGTTTGTCTGAGGTTGGATTGAACTACCAAGAATGACGCGAAGTCTCAGACCAAAAAGATTCTGACAGTCTGCAACGATCTCTCTTTTCTTTCAAAGGGTTCCTTCTACTTTTCGACTATGTATCAGGTACTAGAAGAAGTCGTCTTGTGCATATAGCCTCGAGAAAGCTCTTACGTAGTTTACACAATTGCTGATGAAAATCTGTGAGCATCAGATACAAGGAAAAGGGGAAAACTGACTAAGGATAATCCTGGGTAAACGGTAACAAAAAACTGGACTTGGAAAAAACTGTCGAAATAAAAAAACATGGGGAGTAATCTGATGATTGTGTGAAGGATGATGACTAAGGAATAAGCTAGAAAAGTTTTGAAAATGATTACAACGATGTACCTGATTCCATTGCGAGGAAATGTTGAAGTGACAGTGACGCTTTGGTATGTCCATTTCGGGCTCTTTCTTTTTCGTCTCGATAGATTTGCAGCTGAATACAATCTGAAACAATAACAAGAAAAGTTATATATTAATTTATATAAAAAAAGAGTTCATTTTAGATTTTTGTGGATAGAAAAACTCATACGGAGACACATTCATTGTCACTGTTGGCATTTTAACGTTAAACTGTGTATGAATAGCCCTCTGGATGTACAAATTCAGTTGCATGAATTTATTTCATCAGTTCTTGTCTATAAATTGCTAGAACTAGACAAAATTAGTTGCTTGAAATGTGTAACTTTTACTTAAAAGGAGTCTTATGCGATTTAGTGTGTGTGTAGTACAATGCCATTATTGCCATGTCATGATGTTAATGCTGCAGTCTTCAGGGACACGCGTTTTCTATTCTTGTCTCAGCACAGAACCACAAGCTAATTAGCAGTATCAACATATCCTTCTAATTATTTTAGGAATTCCTTTTGCTCTTTATTTTCAGCCCTTCTCACATCCTTCATTCACATTTAATTTTCCTTTACAAGCGCTTATTCCTTCTATCCGTTGACATTACAGCCTTGGCCAAAGCTTTTCTTAACAAAACCATTAGCATAGTTCTTCTTTAGCTATGTTAAGTGTTCCCAGTGACATTTCTCAGACTAATAACTTTGAACAGGTCCTTTATGCCTTTTAAGAATAGAATGTATATGTGCATACAAGTACTAAAAGCAGCACAAAGATATCTTTATACTTTCATATTTACTTTGCTCTACAATACCTTTGGTCACGCCTAATAATAATAGTATGCTAACATAATCTTTTGACAGTCTGTTCATAAAATTTGTCATCATAATTCAAGGTACAAAAACCATCTTACAAGACGAAAATAGCATGCCTAAGTAAAATAATAGTAAAAATACGGTAAAAAATCAATCAAGGGTTGACATTACAGCAACAGTACCTCTCCATTATTGCATAAACTTAGAAAAAGAAGAGAAAAATAATATGAACTTTGCGATTCTAAGTCCAACGAACATTCAATACATAACATTATGGCATTATCTGTAATAACCATAATTCGTAACAGAATTTTTTAGAATTTTAGTTATTAACATTTTCTTAAATTCCACATTTTATATGCATAAGGCTTTAATGGAAAGTAATTTTAACGAAATATGCTGCTTCGCAGTAGAATTTCACAATAGAGACTTTTACAGAAAATGGAGATCCAAACACCTACAGAGTGTAAGAAAGAAAAATAAAATTGTAAGTTTGAGTTTTGAGTGTAGGGCATTTGAGTTAAGCCAGGTTACAATGAGTTCAACTGGAAAATGAGGGTATTCACTTTTAGTTGCTAGTTTAGCGAATGTCGTATTTCTTTATTCTGTACTGTAGAATTATTGTCTTTGAGAGTCCTCCTCGTAGCCGTGAAAGTATCATTCTTACTTTCATGAATGGATTTACTTAACACAGTAGTATGTCATGCATACAAAGCTGCCCTTGCCCTTAGGTACACAAAAATTTTACTGTATACTTCCTATGCAGTTATATCCACAGCACAAATACTAGACATATCATCCCTATATTATAGCTGTTGTAAAAAGAAAGACGAGGGAAGGATTGATGTCTTCCTATAAAGAGTGCATTACCAGTACAAGTGGAAATACTCTTAAGGATAATATTATACTTGCACTACAGTAGTGCACACTGCAACAATGTCTAAAAAAGGTTTGAGTCTCTCGAGAGATATTACGCTAAAGAACAAGTGGAAGTCTATCAATGGGAAAAAGTGAGAAATCTTCTTTAAAATCTCCTCCTTCCCTTTATTTCCCCACCACATCACATTATCATCATCAGCTTGAGCTACCTCAACTAAGCTTAAGAGCAACCAGCCGCTCACTCCACTCTTACGACTCCTATAACAACCACTATAAACACACACAGCAACCAACTACTTCATTCCCATCAACATCACAATCTCAAGAGAGAGAAAAAGACAGGAACGCACACAAACACAAGCAATGCACTTTGAAATGAACTGAAATAAAAATAAAAACCGAACAAGTGATTTATCAAGAGGAAATCTTCTTGATTTCTCGTTTTTTCTCGTCTCTACCCTTCCTCAAGAAATATTCCTTCTTATCGTTCCTTCCCCTCCTCCTCTTTAAACCTACAACACTCTACCGTTACTCCCTATACATCCTTATGTACAGCTAAAACGAAAACATACACCCTCAACAAAGCAATTCAACTTCCCATCCCATAACACCATACCACGCAGTTGTACATAGTAGGAGTCTGGTAGTAGTAGGTGTTAGGTGCATTCTGCTTCTAAAAGATAATCTCAACCTGGAAACATTTCATTTTCATCTCAATCTCTTCCTATCTAAAATAATAGACAGAAACACAAAAGAACAGCCGCTCGTGCTTCCTTTTCTCATCATCCTCCTCCTTTTCAACCGAAATGTACTGTGGCTATCATTGTAACCGTATGCTTACTCAAAGACAGCTTTAATAGCAATTCTTGTGAAGTACAATATATACCTTGTTTCTGGCAGATATATTTATATACATTAGATGCCTGTGTAATAATATTACTTTGATTATGAGACTGGTTAGGAAGCGGGTGCTGTCGGTGGTGGTGGTATCTTCAGAATATCTTTTGGTCTTTAGGCGAACTAATGAATGTGAACAGAAGCGATGGTGGGATGGGAAATGAGAAATTCCTCGAGTGCGAATATTTTCACACCTTTTCCTCACTTAACTCCAGTTCCTTTTCCTTGTCTCTCTTCCTTCCGTCATTCAATTAGACCGAATAATCGTTTGCATCTGTCTCCATGTGTAACTTATGTTATCTCCAGTGTGTGAGTATGTGCAAACCATGTCAACTCAAATGACGGAAGAGGAGTTTAAACCCAAACACTTTACTTTTTACTAGTCACTCACAAAGTCGCAATGCAGAAATACTAAGTTCAATTTTATTCAGCGTTAATTATCTTAACATCGCTGCTAAATGAATATACACATACCGGACTCACAGAATGACTTTTAATGTATTTGTATGTTCAAATAGGAGGAGGTTATAATTTCTTTAATTACATGATTACATTATAAAGTATTTTCAAATCTACAATTTGTGTCAACACTATAATAATAAATAGCCATGTATAATAAAATCGGAAGTTAACTAACAAAAACGTTAATAATTTATTCATATATTTTTTACTTTGCTACTAAAGCTATCACTAGATTTTCCAGCATCGCAAAAATTCACATTCCTCCTTGAAAGACTCCTTTTCTCTAGAATTCTATCTTGCTTTCGTCTTTGCATACATAATAGCTATACAGAATACATTTTATACACACAACAAATCAATAGCAGTGCACTCGAGTTGAGCAGGGAGAGAAAAAGTGGGATCTTTTCGTCTTCACGCTTTTGAAGTAGCAGTAGGCTTGAACTAAATAGAGTAGATCTATTCAAAATAATCCAACCAACGACTCTCTATCTCACCACTCAACTCAACTCAATCCTCCTCTCATACAAAATGCTTCACTAAAAAATTCTAACTCAAGTTGAATGAACCAGTACAACACTACACTTCACAAAAAACATAGCCCCGATATTACATTATGATTTCTTAAGGCCTACAGCAACTTTACTTTGTATGTGTAAACACAGAAAGAAATTTTGACTGAGAATAAGGAAGAGAGAGAAAGTCATAAAAATAGGCAAATATTTATCGAGTTTGCAAACAAACTGATAACGTGTGCACTCTCTAACAGCACACGACACTCCCCCATCGTAATATTCCATTGATGTCTGTATAGATTCATACTTATAATCTAAAAATCCATCCTTGCACCACCACCAAAGCAAATCCTTTCCTTTACCAAAATTAAACTCGAAAGCATACGGATTTCCTTTCTCTTACAAGTAGAATGCACTTCCAAGGTAAATATTTCACCACAATATGTACATATGCTATTTCTCAAACCCTGACGTGACAACTTGTCTGCCTGTCTGTCTAGCATTTTATACACAACTTGAAATAAAGTGGATCTCCGAATAAGTATGATGAGCTTAAGTGAAAGCAACATTGCGTGATGAGATGCTCTTCACTTTTAAGTAAGATGTGTGCATGTGTTTGTGTGTAACGTGTGTGTGTGTTGGAGTGTGCTGTACTAAGCACACGTATTTAAGCCACAGTATCCAAAACTGCTGTGGTTATGATGTTATGAAGCAAAGGAATTTTATCATAGTGGAAATCAATTGTAGTCTCGTGCCTGCTTGAAATCGTGTCGTTCCACACAATCTACAATTTACTGTGTAGTATGTGCTGCATAATGGCAATAGTAATGCTGTCTTGTGTGTGTGTATGGTAGCATATGGCTAATGCAACTCAATCTCATCAAATCCCATCACTATCTAGCCACACGCTCGCTCCCAGTCTAAAATTCCTTTCTCTTTACTATATGCCAATATATTTAATATATCACGAAGTCTGTCTATTTTTTACGTGTAGCCCCTCCAACATTGCCTAATACTAATACATACTAACCCTAAGCCGACAAAGAATGCTTTACTGCACACATCGAACAGAGAGATAACGTTTAGTAATCCATCAGCCTTGTGGCAATTTGCAATTGGCACGTTATGCTCACGCTGCCACGATCTCTTTTCTTCCTTTTCTTCTTCTCATTCTAAACTAATGCAAAGAGCTACATTGCAGTACATCTGAAAGCATTAGTGCTCCTCGCTTATCTTGTCTTGTTGTCTAATCTCGTGTAATGTATATAATGTAACGCAGTACAGTACTGCGTTACATTATATACATTATTACATGGCAACCCGCTAATGCCGCAAACAAAACACATCAAAACACATTAAGGATATAGAACGCAATTTTAACTATCTACACTCTATTCGCCAATATTTCACCGCAAAAAAGACACGATAGGTAATGCACGCTCCACTTTAGCTGCTATATCAAATATACCCACCTGAGTTGCTAAAATGTGTATAATTTGTTAGCTGTATTATTGTAGAGCTATGCTAGTTAGTGTGAACACGCTTATATACAGATAGTTAGAAAAAGTGAAAAATGGACAAGGATGCACAAGTGAGTTTACAAATTGGAATGAAATCGTAGGTAATGAATCACTTAAATTGCTCTATTTATCGCTAGCTGTCATTGTCACACTGTAACACACAACAGTTAAAGCCCTCGATCTGATTGTGTTAAAGGTGTATCAATATAACACGGCCAGAAATACAACTTTTCTTTCTAAATAAATCAATCTGAGCCTTCATTCATTTTTCCTTTCGAACAATAAATAAAGAGCTTGTGTCTGGTGTCGTGTTTTCCTTGTCTGTTGTCTTGTCTCGTTTCTTGCCTTTTAGTTCGCCACTATTACATACACCAAACACATACATCGCAATTTCAATGGTGCACATCGCACACTCTTTCTCTTTTACAATATAACTCTCTGTCTCAGTTCTTTATCTTCAACAGCATAATATTTACAATGTCTCTCGTAGAGAATGGAAGCTCTCGAGTTGATGTAGTTCTAAACTGAAGTTCTTTTGCTAATAAATAAATGCATCGTGAATCGTGATGTATAGTACGGCCAGAATTAGTATGCTCTTCCTATTAAAAGACAGGAAGACACGAGGCAATGTGAAATAAACGAACCAAAATTAAACCAACATTACAATTTTGCCTGGAACGAATTTTCCAAGTGCCTTGACAGTTTCGTGGGATGTCCTATGGATTACGAGGAACTTACTGGGGTTATAAATGTATTTATGTGTGTGATATATTTGCATGAGCATCACATACTCAACTCACACAGAGATGCTGCATCCTGCCATTAGTATTGCAATACATGCTTCCATATATTATATGAGTATATGTGCTATGTGTAGATGTACTTACATACATTCGCATTTGTATACCTCGTACACACGACAGAATCTCGGAGAGACGAGACGATGTATGTACGGTACTGGTAATAAATCAAAAGAGCTTTATCTCACAATCACTGCAACATCATATCACATCGTAACACACATGCTACAAAGAGCCTAGTATTGCAAAGACATACGTACGAATGATACAGATACCACAATACAAGTTTCATGTGTTGTACAATTAAAAGGACAGAAAACAAACAAGGAATTGTTATGTACGGAATTATTTCATGGGAACAGCCTCGGTGGCTATAAAGGTACCTGCACTGTCAGTATACATGTACTACGTAGAATAACGATGACAGTAGTTGTATGTGAGTTGTAACACAACAGTAACATCATTCATGCTAACTAAATAGCAAACTTGTGAATTCCTAACTCAACGTGTACATATATTCACTACACACAAGAGATAATAATAATTGTACTAGGATGCTCTACTTTGGTCTGTCTCATGTCGTGAAGTCTTACGTTAGAAAGTGTGCTGCACTATTACTTCCGAAGAAACAATAAACTAGTTATATCTGCAAAAGAGCACACTCCCTTTGAAAGTATATGAACAAATCATTTAATTGGTAAATATTTCATATTACACACATGTGCTTTATACGGTAATAATTCTGTAGACATGCATTGCTAATTTATACAAGATATGTGTAGGTATTCCATCATTGGTATGCAGTATGCACATTGTGTTATATTTAGTGTAGGATATTACGCAAGATACAATCTCTACACATTCATTAGGCACATGTGAGTGTATTTAATACTTTGAAAGGGAAATACATAAAATTGTGGTTACAAGAAGCAGAAATGTAACTCTGTAACTGTCATCCAAGTCAAGTTAGTATGTACAGTGAATTTTGTTGCATTGTAGTTTATACTCAATTCATTTGCCGACATACAAACAAATAAAGGCAATATAAAATCAAGTTTCATTTTTATTAATCTGATATGTACTTTCGAGTGTTCATTTTTTGCGAATCGTTGCATTGAGCTACTTAAAGTGCTAAACGTTATGTATGTGCGGTTTGAATTACCTTTCATGTGCCTACAGATGTATTAAAAGAAGATTGGTGTTTGCTTTGAAAGTAGTAATGTTTGAAATGAGCGACTACATCAAACAGAGGATGTTTGTTATGTGTTTTGTAAGTATATTTATAATGTTGTACTGGTTTAATGTACGCATATCTCTGTAGAGACATTCCATCTGACTTGCACTTTACTTGGCTTACCGTTGCCGCAGCAGAGAATACTGAAAATGAGATTGACTCACAGAGCACTTCACGTACGAGAACAAGTCAGTCACGTCAAGAAATTTCCGCAGTGAAATTGCTTACACACACACTTGCACACGTGAATGCAATAGACAGACAGGCAGAGGAATACATACACACTCTCAGTACCGTAGTGCACACATTCTCTCTTTGAATTGACTTGCAGCAAACAGCACAAGAGAGAACTATATTTCTACAGATCTTGTAAAGAATGAGAATTTCTCGCATTGTAAACTTTTGTACAATACGTAGAGTTGTTGCTATAATGTGTTGCTGGAGTACAGTTAGAGTTACACTTATAGCATAGGAGTACAGACAAGCGTAAAGGCTTTACATGGCATGAGCTAAATTGCCTTCCGGGACATTTTCTAGTCAAACTAACTGGGAATAATCCAGCAAAAGGCAGCTGGGCAGAAACATACCTTATTATACTACAACACAACAGTTTCCTTCCTGGTCTACTTTATTTTTCCAAATCCGCGTTCAAATCTTTATTTTTGCAGTTTTGACTTTCTCGCTTTTGCCTCAAATTCCTTTACAACTCAACGCGAACCAGACTACAATGATAGAAATACAGCAATGGCTGTTTTGCTGTGGGTTAGCTTTTGGCTGACATAAAGTAGGTGTGGTTTTGAATGAAACACAATATATGTTGTGTTCAAAACATTGGTCTGGCTTTAAGCATTCGTGAATAGTAGTTGTAATACTAATATTTCCAGGTTCAAATACAAAAGGAGAAATTCAATTCAAAATTGAAATAATCTTCTATTCCTTCAACCATTTCGTGTAAAGCTCCGCTCCATTACTATACTAAGTAAGTACGTACTAGCCATAAATGGTGTTATTATTTATGTACTCGCTTCAATTTAATTGGTATATTGTGGAAGAGAAAATCCATAGCTCGCTTAGCATTTCAATGGAAATGAAACCGAAACACAGAATGTTAATTAATCGACGTGTCTGTGGCGGGTGGTGGTGGCCAATGTCCTCCACGCGCTTTGGCTTACTCCCTCCAACCATTCCATGAAATTCAATTTTATACTCATGAAGTCATGAAGGTTCTAAATACAGTCGAGAAAATTGATGCAGTTTAGTTTACTGTATGTTAACGCAAATATATATTATAATGTCTTGCTCAATGGCGGACCCAAATAAACTCGGTGGTCATTAAATAAATGGATCAAAATTCAGACATTGCAGATATAGAAATTCCAGATTCCCTGTTGTAAATAATGGGAATCCATACAATATTATTGATCAACTTTTCTTTTGAAAATATTGTGCAACTCATGTATCAACATTCCAAATATATAAATAGATATCTATCACCTATACTCATCTAAATTATCTTTCATTTTTATTCTACTGTATAAAAGTATACTTTACATAATTAGATCTTAGATCAATCCCATATTTTAAATTTAACTTTCAATCACATTATTAAGTAGCGGAAGCTACTTTATAGAAATGATTTGTCTGTCTGTCTGTCCGTCTATCTATTCTAGTGATATCTCAAGAACGAAGTTACACAATTTGTTCAAACTTCACAAATGTGATCTAGGATGTAGGACAAAGGTTCAGTTCAAACATGGGGTCAATCGGTTACAACCTTCATGACCTAGGTCATCATTTTCATCCTACACGCTACATTTACATTGCATTACAACGTCGTTTCGTTTCAACACATCTAGCTTACTACAACAACACTTCTTATCGCATCGCACTACTTAGTGTCGCATCGCACGCATTATTTAGTGTCGCATCGCACGCTATTTAGTGTCGCATCGCACGTTATTTAGTGTCGCATCGCACGTACTATTTAGTGTCGCATCGCACTACTTAGTGTTGCATCGCACTATTAAGTGTTGCATAGCACTATTTAGTGCCGAATCGGACTACTTATTATCATATGAATTTAAAATAACTATCCCAAGTTAAATAACTGCTGATGCTACTTTTGTACTCTATTTGCAATAGTTTATTATTATATTCCATAATGTTTAAACAGATGGATTTAAACCCTAATTTCTAACTAGGTATAAACAATTTAAAACAGCCCCTTAATGATTGTAAAAGTATTGCAGGTTTTTTTAAAAGCATTTTCCACCAGAACACAGCATTACGATTTACAATGCACTCTATGTCTATCCCTGCTCATGTATATTTGCAAACCTATCGATAATAATAATATATCACATTGCGAGAATTTGAGCGAGCCTGCAATAAATGCAAAATAATATGCAATTCGTTCCAGTTAAAATCAAATTAGTTTCCATTCACACTTTGAAAGTGTCATATTAAATTTTAAGTACGAGCTATCGTACACATCGTCTCGATAAGTAAATAAAACTAACTAGGGTTCTTTATTACAAAAATATCTATGTGTATATACCGAATGGGCTATATATACAAAAACATGGACAAATATTTTATGGTGCTGGATGATACAAAATGAATGTCACTATGTGTCCAGTCATAAAATACGTTAGTTTATTGAAAGTTTTTGTTGATGTTTTCTCCCTAAACGTGTTTGTATTGTACATCTACTTACGGATTTTAATATAATGACACATCGCCCTACTATATATGAGAAAGAAATGAATTTGACAAGTTCACAAGTGTTCTTACAGATAAACGTTAGCGTGTATATCCCAGAATGAAAAAGACGACAGTATTGTATTGTTATGAACTTCTGTCGTAGCTCATTCTTTTTGTGGACAATAGACACTAATGGGTTGAACAATACACAAATTATTACCATTCATCCTTTGTTATGCTTTAGTTCCACAAACGCATGTAGGCTGTTGCCACTTCTGCTTGTAGTATGCTTCGATCTTTCATATATTTATTGTAGTTTACGGCCTATAGGTATACATCTTCCAAAACAGTACCCTCCTTCTGCTGGAGAAAAACATTTCTTTTCTGTTGTTATACGCACGTACCTCATGGCTATTAAACTTTTTACGCCCCTGTTTGTTTTCGCAAGGTGAAGTACCGTAGTTGTGCTCGTCAGCCAGATGTGCGTATTATTTTTCAAAATGACGTTTCCGTTTTGACACACTTTTGAAATTATGATAATAAGACAATTAGTGCAGACTATGATGGGTAATATGTACTCTGCATGTTATATCAAAATAAACTAACACGCACCATTCAACTAATGAGTTGTCACCTGCAATTTTTTCTAAACCTTTTAATGCTACAACGAGAACATTAGTGGCTCATATTATTCTTTTGAGCACATCATGCCTTTACTCTACAACGACCATATTCTTCATTTGCATACCAAAGAGAGGTTGAAGAGAATATTATTGGTTTTGGTTCGCATGCTTCGTTGAGTAGACGTCCTTCTTGTAAAATGAGTCGAATGCGAGAATGTCGACGCACCGCATAAGGCAAGGGTTGAGAGTTCTGTCTTCAATATTTGAAACAGAACAGACAGACATCCTCCTTGAGCTTCAAACTATTATTGTGCTTCCCCCAATATTATAACAATGCTTAATGTACGAGTGCACACAATGATACAGAGTAGAAACGAGACACTTTTCAATTTTTCAAAGGTGGTTTCAATTTGAGCTAAGCTGCAAGAGTAAATTCACATTATAGTAATGTGTAAGAAAATACACACGAGCAAGTTTTGCAAGAAAGACAAATAGAAATCAAAGGATTGAGACACCAAAGTCGTCCTCGTCGTGACCCAACTATTCTGCTACGAACTCCATTCCAACAGATGAATTCGGTTTCACTTCCTCTCACTTTCCATTCATTCAAATAAAGTTATTTGCTCACATTGTATTTCTAAACATAGTATTCCTATTTCATTTCCATATACTATGCACACGCACCCCAAAAGGAATTTCGGCTCGCAGATCCCATCACTCACATTCACATCACATGCGATCCTTTCCTCCTCCGACGCACTCACTCTAAAGAAGAATAAGAGAAATACGAAATACGCGTCATATGGAGATACACGTCTGTGTACATTAGTAGTAGTAAGATATCCTCTTTCAAATTTCAGCTTCAGCAGATTTACGCTCTCAATCCTTCGGCTTCCATTTCTCCTTTCCTTCCACTTTCCCTTTAATTTCAAACCTGACATGGCATGGAATGGAGTCACATAGGAAACTGCTAAATATACACATACACACACTACATGTATTTATATGTGCGAATAGAATCTTCTCATTTCTCTCTGTGGGTACGTACAAATTCATACATTTATATCTTTTATATCCTCTAAGGTTATTTCTACACTGGCAACTTCATGAACTACGACGGAATCGGAATCCCTACGTACCTATGCCAAATGCAGAGTTAGACAAAATAAACTTTGTGAAATAGTGTCTGGAGAAACTGAGCCAAAACTAAGCGCACATCTCAGCGAAAGTCAAAAGTCAAGAAAATACAAGTGTATAAAACGTTCCATGGGCTTTTTCCAGTACGACTGTTGTAATAATATCGCGT
Source organism: Pogonognathellus longicornis (assembly GCA_034694085.1). Classification (NCBI taxonomy): domain Eukaryota; kingdom Metazoa; phylum Arthropoda; class Collembola; order Entomobryomorpha; family Tomoceridae; genus Pogonognathellus; species Pogonognathellus longicornis. Next base: position 80,594 of record JAQFYB010000016.1, read on the forward strand.
AATAGTCATCATATATACGGGTAGAAGAAAGTTTTGCGACTCATCGTACAGTATGTTTGCTATGTAATGTAAGTGATATAAAATAATGTGCTGTAGTTTGTAAGTAGCAAAGCAAGAGTAAAACTCTAAAGAGTCTCTCAACTTGCCAATGTCAATGCCAAAGAGAAATACATTTATTTAAGTTGCTACATACAGCGTTCCACTGTATAAGCTTTGAAAATGTTAACTCATGTGAAATATTTAGTATTACACGATTATCTGTATAACCAGGAATATAGAAATAGACTTGTAGTACATGGCCATAGAACCATTAGCAAGTTTATATGAAGGTACTAGAGAATATTAGATGCTTAAAGCTTCACATGCCATAAAGCACCATAAAGGAAATTTAAGGAAGTTGAAGAAGGAGAAGAAGGAAAGGGAGTCCATGCCAAAGTAAATGAGAAGATAGGTGAGTCAGATATGTGCAAAGGGTAAAATATTATCATCACGAGCCTTACCTTTGTACTATTAAGGAAGACTGTCTTCTACAACTACGTCTTATAAACACTGCACCCTCCCGTGTGGTCTATAACAGCACTTGACATGTAGTTCTATACACTCTGACTAGGTATATTTATTTTATTAAAGTTTCTTCCTGGGTCCTCCTGCTCTTCGGAAGAGCAGGGGCTTGGATCAAGGTTCGTCTTAAAGTTAAAGCTACCCCGCCAGCAGTTTCTGTGACTCCAGATTGCATTTTCTATTTATGTGTACACATAGTTATGGATAGCTGCAAAGATGGGGATTGCTGACTATGTGAGACACTTACACATAGATGCAGTGTGTCGAAAATTGTATTTGTAACTGCATTCTATAGAAAGATGGGTTTTACATCGCATAGCTTTTCCAAGGTCCTCCCTCACTCACCTAAAAGACAATTAAACGCAAAGTGTGCCCTGATGGTCGGCTTGGTCTTCTACCCGGTTCCCTCCTTTCTCCCTCTCCAACTTAACTCTCTTCTAAATCACCTCGAATTACAAAGCGACCGAAATCCTCTGGCTAATGACCCTCAACTTCCAATTTGCACTCAACTACTTATAGCTACTAAAAGAACACGGGAAAATAACCGCCTTGGAAATAAATTATGATTCTTCTTCCCTATACCATACGCATAGGGACTTTCAAGTGTTATTGAGCAGAAGATTCCAAAGTACTGTCTTCGAGATTTGTACAAGATGTTTGTTCTAAACTAGGTAGATATTTGTAATGGGTATAGCAAAGTTTAAATACTACACAGAAAGATAAAGTCGAAGAATCCTGGTAGAAATTCAGTAGTTTACGATTTCTTCATCTCGGATGAGATAAGATAAGAAGAAAGTTGTGCAGAGAAAATACACGACAATATTTTACTTAAATTCTCCATAAGAGCTACAGCCCCTTAGCATTATTGCAGTCGCACAAGATTAACATGTCACCTCATTCTATCGCCCTTGATAAATCATTATAATTTATATCCACAAGGCTCTGAAACACAGTGTGTAAGTAGTAGCACTAATTATGTGACACACTAATTCAGCCTTCTCTCATTTTTCAATGGTTTTCTTAATTGTTCTCTCAATCTCCTGGTCTTTGTACTGTAAAACGTGCTTAGGCGTACACAAGGATAGAATTTCCTAATAGCTTACAACAATAATGAACACAGTCCTCCTTTATACCGAGAATTGCAAATTACACACCCATTTGGCACTCTTGCCAATAGGTAAAGTGGATTTTCTTCAAAAATTACAGCAGGTACATTAGCTTCAAGAAAATTTACAAGGTTTACATTACAATGTCTCCGATTTCATTTCAAGGCTCGTTTACCTACCTCTTGTACGGCAAATTGCTCTTTTGTCATAATATCCAAAGTATTGGTCGTTTGCATAAAGAAAGAGTTCTCATGGACCATTAACTCTATTAGCACCAACCAACACATCCTTTCACTGAAAATGCATAGTAGTCAATTGCCTATAATAAAGTATATGTACATTCTATGTTTTATATGCATTAGCTATGTAGCGCAGATTTATATTATTTTCATGGTTGTATTAGGTACAGATTGGGAAGCTAAGGGGCTTTTTTCACATTTTTTCATCCCTGGACATTTTCTTGATGGAAAATCGATTTTTCGTCGTTTTCCGTGTATTCCTTTCCTTTTCTATACTATGATCTCGAGGATCTCAATTGACTATGGCTTCTTTCGGACTGCAGCACTCTCGACATGAATTTGGGGAATGCATCGAGTATGGAGTGGAATATCGAAATCTCAAATTTTCCACACTTTTGGCTAAGTATCAGTAAGCATGGATCCCGTCCTTATCTTTGAGTTGACTAAATCTTTTCCTTTCCCCTTGCCTTCTAACGTAGTTACATACAAATACTCCAACACTACATCTTCCATTACTATAGCCGAGATATCTTCATTGTCAAGTATTAACTCAGTCTCCGTTTATTCTTACTCGACAGTTACCACGTAAAGTAACAGATCTCTATTGTTATGTAACATGGAGTCATGTATATAGATCCTTACATTCGTTCGTCGACTATGCACTTGTGTTTCTTCTGTGCAACTTTTTTGAATTCTATTCTGGAGCTATTATACTCGTACGTTTGTACTACTACTTGAAAGTTGAAAAGTACTTTGTGGTTGGTTCTCTCTCTCTGGCTTCTTCCTCTTCATATCCACTCCACAACTCGTGTATTCAGTTGCGACTCATTGTCATTCCACCGTAACGGACTCTCTTCCTGATACATGTGAGATGAATGTACATAATGCGGAAAATAGGAATGAGAAAGAATTTCTCTCTCGAATTGAGTTAGTCGAGTGTACACTGTCAAATATCAGAAGTATAGTTGGTTGAATGAAATGTAATGCGTAAAAAACTCGGGGCAAAACACTTTTACATTAGATACAGTGATTGTGTTGTGTTTTCTCAGTCAGATATTGTATCTATGTATGTGTGTGTGTCGAATCATTTTGGTTCTTGGCCAAAGTCAAACTCAAACTACGAAAAAATCGTTTGGAATACCTAACTGATGTATAGATGTGAAGTGGACTACAATATTGCTATACGATGAGAATTTGTCTTCTTAGTGTAACAAAACAGTAGTAAATGCAGACATAATGTAGTAAACTACTATGGGAGACATACTACTACAGTGAATGGAGGGGACTAACTTATTGTTGAGACGTGCAATGCAACCGGAATAGAATCAAATGTACCTTTCTTCTTCTTTCCCTCTATATACACAAAATATGACCACATTCTTCCAAGTGCAGGAGACGAGGGTCAGAAACGGCAATCTTTTATATGCAAGCAATAAAAGGAAACGGACGAATACGACAAATCACCATAGATATTATTGGGATTTCCCTTGTCCACTCAGTATATGTATTATAATATACCCTCTGTCCGTCTGTCCACTCCAGTCAATATCAATGTCAATTCCATCCAGTCCACAAGATTTTCATTATTTGAAAAAAAGGGAAACAAAAAGATGATGTTGATATCGCATGTATGCACCGTGCGAAGATTCCCTTCTCCAGCTGGAATACTCCAAGACGAAGAACTAGATGAAGAATGGGAAAGAAGAAGACAGTACAAAAAATGTCTTCTTGAGTCTATCATGTGCACATGAGGAAGATATATCAGAAACTCTTGGAGTTTCTAGTATTATTGGGCTCATACCACGTAGCAACAATGTACAGAGATTGTCTTCATATATTTTATACAGCTGTACAAGTACAAATAATGTAGAATCCAACGCCGCAGTGTCGGCACATTACATTTTATAAGGCGAAATGGACAAGGCGCGGACTGTTGATGATTCTTCCAGTACTAGTAGTTCATGTGGGATATGTACGACACGCCAAAAGGGATGACATGATACGACAATGAAACATTAGAGGGGAAAGCTTTGGAGCTTAAGGCAAAGGAAATAAAAAGGAAAGTCGGAGAGCCGGGATGAAGAATAAGGAGAAGGGAAAGGCTGCCTTTGAGATATTTCACTAGAGATAGGCTCAGGACACAAGGAATAAAATAAAACGAGACATAAACATCCAACAAACGAGGAAATAAAAACGAAAAGGAACAAAGCAAGCATTTCCTTTTGTTTTCATCGTGTGTGTTCCTTGTATTCGATCCGCTTTGAGTGATGTGTGCAGGGTGAAAGGTGAGAAAAAATAGAACTGTTGTTGTTGTAAGTAAAAAAGATGAAAAAGAAGACTTCCTCGGAGAGAAAGTCTTTTATTTGCCATTGGCACTCTCAGATACACAAAAATGACAAAGAAACATAAATGACACAAATTGGTACGGGATGTTTTACATTGGTGTTCCACTGTGTGATACCTGTGCTGTGTCGTGTGTGAAAATGAAAATTCATTGTGTGAAAATGTATTTCGAGTTAACGACTGGTTTTTTGAGATACAATGCTCACCCTGAGAGGACGACTGTGCATAGAACTGATAAAACCACAGGAGGGCTACACTAATTGTAAACAAAAAGTTTACCTTGTCATAAAAGGTCGTACTATGGTACTATGCGACTGATTTATGATGAAAAGGATTTTATTATGGGCTATGAAACAAACATGTGCTATTAAAATTGTCTGTGTGCTGTACAATCATCTGCTCACCTTTACACTACAAAACCTGACCCTTCTACACATACTTTGAACATAACAGGACAGGATGTTGTGGAATACTGCCAGAGTATTCCATTATGGGAGAAAAATCCTATGCTTCATATTTATCACTAGTTTAATTGTGATGTGACCTGATATATCCAAAGATACTTGAACAATGTTTTATGTTCATCGATTATAAAATCTGTAAATCATTTTACATTTATTGCTTATAAAGTTTTATGGTGCTATTACATTGTAGTGATCATGTTTAAGTCAAATGTCCGATTAGATGAGATTGAGACTCTCGCGAGTCAAGTCAAGTCAATCCTCTTTGTGGTCCCAGTAATAAAATTATAATTTCAAATTATAGAGTGAGTAGGTACTGTGCCAAAGGCAACCTGGTTTATCCAGTTAACCCAAAACCAAACAAGGCAAACAATGTCAAGGAACAACTTAGTTGTGTAAGATCAAGCGCACAATTTCCATTACTTCACACACAGCTCCACATCATTTATGCACTTCAGTACATTTAGTAAATAAACAGAAGGTAGATTAAATTTAAATTAATTTTTTGCAATTGAATATTAAGTTTTGTGAATAAATTACATCGTATGGTACTAGTAAAAATGTCAAAAATGTCTTTGTTTTTCAAGGCAGAGATTTGATTTACCAATAAGTCGTGTGTATAGCGTGTATGTGTATAAAGGCCAAAGGAACAGAAACGTCAATCAAAATCATAAACCCCTATGGTATTATTTTAATAGGTAGTAGTACATTTGTAAGTAATTCTGCTCTGATGTAGGTATAGTTCCTCCACCTGCACATAATGACTTTGTATTTGATTAGCTGCAGCCTCAAGTTAATTTGGAAATTGCAAAAAGAATGTGTACTCTTCTCCATCTTCAGCAGCATCCTTTAAATATGGTTAAAAAAAGAACTCAGACGCTAGACCTGCTGCTGGAGGGCAAACGAGTATTAGCTATGAGTCTGAATGAAACTTTTCTTTGCTATTTTCCTATACTCAAATCAAATCAGGTTTACACAAGTAAACTCTGTATATAGCCATTCTGGTTTCACGTGTATAGCTATAGCCTTGTCTCGCAAAACTAAACACGTTCAGATTAAATTACCAGCAACATTACTACACTAAACTCCTTTTGCCCACATACATGACTTTAGTCGAATTGACGGGTAAACATAAGTTTAGTTTCTAAGCTAAGGTTGATTGGAACTAATAGCATTCCCTTTTTGACATTGAGTTACAAGAAAAAAATAACTGAACTTGTAACACCATTTGACATGAATTTATCACAGTTTCACAGTCGTTCTGTCTGGCAAAAACTATTTGCGAAATTCAACATTGTCTACACAATGCAGAAAAAGCATTTATTCCAACATTACACATTGTACAAGAAAGACTGTATGTCTGCTTTGGCTTTGATGTAAGTATACAGTAAGTACGAAAAAATCCTCAACACTATAATATTATATCTTTATAGCTACTATATGCACAAAGAAACTGATACTAAATAGACATTTTTTGCAAGGTAGAATCAAGAATAGACAAAGAAAACCGGTTTGATTGATAAACACCGTGTGTTCTTATGTCATAGACAAATTTAGTTTGAATTTGCCTTTTAATTCTCATGACTCACATTCATTCCCCATAATTCACTCCCAATCAACTCCGGCATAGATGAGCTCGTCGAGTCACTCGTCGTTCTAATAACAATACCACACCGTCAAAAGAAACGGCCTCCTGTTTCTTTGCAGGAGTTGTAAACAACTAATTTCACAAAGCCAATGTCAAAGTCCAACTTAATTTGTAATCCTAAACTCGTAATAATGCACATCGATCGGTCTGTTTGACTTTTAAGAGCCATAATATTGTGCTCATACCAATAGACAACTAAAATACTAAATACTCATCCTCCTCTATAAATAAAAACATAATATTTACTCTCTCAATATTTAATAGCTATGCTCCGTGCTGCATTTCAACTTTACAGCTTATCGTGACTTGAACAATGTAACCAATAACACAATGTTTTTACTATTGCTGCCTTTTTATATGCATCAGGTTAAATTACACAACAAACATTCTTCTGTAATTATTATTCATAATCATAACGCATCCTTTATAATTATAATCAAGAATAGGAAATGCACACACAGTGTATGTTTACAGGTTACATTTTTTGTTTACTTTGTTCTAATGAAATAGTAATTTCATGTTATGACAATGTAAATATTTCCTGTTGGTAAATGTCGGAGTTATTACATAGTAGGTATTGTATTATTATTGAGTGTATTGATTAACCCGTATGTGTTTTAGGTGATATATGGGGTGATACTTAAAACAAACAGGTCAAAGTCACGCAAAGGCACGTTGAACGTGGGAAGCCCTGAGAACACCATAGCTGTCCCTGTCCGCCGGCTTTTCACGATGATGATGGCCTGGTTATCCGTTGTCCGTGTAATAAGCCGCAATGCACTGCTCCATTAACTATTTAGAAGGAGCACATGAGTCCCCTTGTCTCTGTTTGCTCAGCAGATCAGTCATGTCAAGTCAGCTCAACTTACACTTACATTTACATTAGTTCTTGTCTATAACACTGATAATACAGAAAGTATCTGCATAGTGTTATTAGTTTTAATCCTCTTCGTGTATTCACGGAAACTGCTTTTTATAATGTTTCGACATAGTATTGGTGCCACTATCGTATCGATGGGTTCAGATGGCCAGATGCATTTGTATTTGTGTGTGTATATTGGAAATCACAATGTACTGAAGTTTGTATAATGGATGTACTTAGATGTGAGTGGAAAAGGGAACGTGTGGTGTGTTTAGTTAAAGTCTTGTTGAGTGTGGAATGGAATGAGATGACGATGACAGATTGGCATGACATATTCTAACCTCATCGCACTTTGAAAATGTAACTATCGCCCTATGTCTCACTCCATCATCATTTCGTTATAAGGCACACTGGCACACATGTACTAGTTTCCTATATACCACAACTCACCACAATCTATTCTCCAATGAACTTATAAACAACAGGGAAATAGGATCTGGACGTAGACAGCTCATTTTCTCAGCTCATTAAAGACATGAATCCCTATAAAGCACGAAACCAACAGAAATAATATTAAGTACTACAGCCTAAACACATAGAACTCACGAGATATATTCTGTAAAGTGGTAGGTGCAGTAGAGTATTAGGAAGACTGTAATTCTTAGTTTATTGGTATTGGTTCACTGAAGCAGTCAAGTCCAAGTGCAACTACTAACTTGTTAATCCTATCTGTATGTATATAGTGGTGGACTATGAACTACTAATAAAGTGTGTCAGCTCATCTCATGTCTATGTAATTCCTAACTAATCATGTCACATAATTAGACAAAATGAAGTCGAGGGTCAGCCTCAAATAAATCACGTCATCAGACTTTTCTTGCCCTTGTCAGTCCATCTTTCATTCACATTCATTTCATTACTCCCTATACCATACCATGAATGATCTGGCTATAATTTCAATGCGTAAGAATAAAGTGCTGTATCTTTTTAACAATTAATTAAAATACAAGATTTTAATGATAGCATTCATTGAACTATATTAATTGCTGGGAGAAAAACAACAAAATTTAATGGAGACATGTACAAAATCATCTGAACAAAATTAATCATACAAATGATATGCTTAGTTCAACAATTATTTACATCGTATTCGAAAACTACACATTAATTTAATAGCAAGTTAACATGAAAAACAATTTGTCAATTTTATCTGATAATTTGTGTTAAGATTATTAGAATTATTTCTATTTTTATTAGGAAAGGCTGTAAAGAAAGTGATAATTCCTCATAAATGTTAAAAAATAATATTTTAGCCTAAAAAGGACTGGAGAATTTTAGAGGCTCGTTATTTTTGTGGAAGTCACACCATATGGCTCATTGGTTATGAAAACTGTGTTCTGCTACTTTAATAGTCCGAAAGAACATTTATTACAGCAGAAACTCCCAGCACACTAATCTGTATATTAACAAAACTGGAGACCTTGCACTCTTGGTTCTCCTCTCTCCAGAGAACTTCCTATTTCAAACCCCTATAGTGGTGGTAGAAATACTTGAGTGAATACTGAAAAGCCCTCATATTGCAGTAGAATATGATTACCCTGAGACTCACACCATAAGAAAGAAAAACATGAAACATAACCACTCATCATTCTGGTCATTTGAAATCGTTGGCTCCATTATTACGAGCCAAACTATTTCATCGGACTCCTTAGCAATTCTATGTAATGGCTGCAATTAATTATCTTAAGTTGCTGCTACACTAGCAGTAATAAGGCATTACAACATTAGCATCTCCGCAGCTTAATAGTAAAACCCATTTTCCCTAATCTACAATGTGTGTATGTAAGTGTGTAATGTAAGCAACTTGCTTGTACTATGTAGTTCACATAAACTAAACCAAGCATTAAGTCGACATCCTTAATTGTCTGCGTTATTTTTTCATGTGCACACATTACATGTGTTGGAATATTTACTAAAAATTAATAATGCAGATGATGTGGACAAATGAGTAAGAAAATTAAAGACATCATCACCAACAACGTAGAATAATAAGGGAGATCCTTTTCATTCTGATTTTTGTTTCGTTAGCTGCTTTTTCCAGTTTAAAAATAAACATGAGGGATTTGCCGAATTAAAATGAATAATGTCATGTCAGGATAAGAAAATACAAGCTCTGTGCACAAAATAAGACGAGAGAAACAAGAATTAACAGAAAAGTGACATGCCAAGGCCACTCTGACATTCAGAAACAACTTAACTGCAAATGCAAAACACACGCAGTAGTTAGTGAATGAATGTCTTCAAGTGTGTATAACAAGCACAGACAAATAGCTATAATATAAATACCTCCATTGGCTCCATTTGTACAACCAGTACTTTAAACGAGCAAAGTTAGCTCATGAAAAATTTATTTATGTTTCTAACTACATGCACTTACTAGTATTAGTAGTATGTACATATAAAGATAGGGATTTGAATGAATATAGCAGTAAGAATACAAATTTGAGTTTTGTATGTGAGGCTGTGAAGATAAGTGAGTGTGCATGTACAGTAAGTGAGCTTTAGGTGCTTTGAGAGAAGAAAAGGCAATTGAGTAGCCAAGAAAAGCCATTTGAAGTGTTCTCAGAGCAGCGCCTGTGATTTAGTCGACGGGCGACGAGTTTTGCTCTTGTGTAACATAAACCGTTCATTCACTTCACACACTCACACACATACTGCAATGCTGTAATTATAAAAGACACGTGTAAAGCGTAATATGATATTTTCAGGTAATTGTAGTTGCTTGTAAGTCAAAGTATAGACTTAGTGTGTCCAAAAACCTTCAAATAGACAGAGCAAACTTAGCAAAAGACCTGTGTAGTTGTTCTTCCATGTAATTTTAAGAGTTGAGATGTAAGATAGTCAAATTTTCCTCACGATGATGATTAGCAGAGAATGATGAATATTTCTATAATGTTGTACGTAATATTCATGACATGATATAAAGGCAGTATTAGACTGTAGCAGTAGCAGACTCTCATTGTTAGTTCTCACACAGCTCTCCTCAACTAAAATTCAATGTTTAGTTTAATGGCCTTTTCCTTCCTGTGTTCCTTTAAAAAACTTTCATGGATTTTCCTTCATTTCTTGCTTCATATTTCATATAGAATCGTATCGTAGTCTGCTCATCTGTACAGTGCCATTAACTAGGTAGGTAGAGGTGTGTGATAATGATAATTAAATAAAATTATAGTATGTAATATAACCGCAAATGCCTTTTAATGAAATTCGCAATTTTAAAATTGAGATTGAAGGAATATGAAAGTAGTAAGTACATTAAAACAATTAAAAGGCTGCTTTTACTACCGTAAAGAGTATGTAAGATTCTCTAAATCAATATTGAATTGTTTGTTTGTCAAAACAACTTTGGAGATTAAAAATAATAATTGAAGCAAATTGCTAAATACGCATTAAAATGCGAAAAGTGTTTGATTTCTTTACTTTTAACAAAATTCCTGTTTGATCATTTAAATTCATTTCAATACAATGCAGGTTGTTGGTATTAAATTATTATCCATAATTACAATACTAATTGGATTTGTGATTAATACGAGTTGTAGGTATTGTATGTGAACATTAAAAATATTACATTGATAGATATCTGATTTTACCCATAGTGGATCAGAATCAGAACCTGAGAAGACGAGTAATATTGTAATAATGGTATTGAGTCAGTGTAGTTCGTACAGGCACACTCCCTACATTTTTTTGGCCATTATTATCACAATGTAACTCAATTTGATGACGACCTCCTGGAGCCACACAGACAAAAGTTCATGCCATGCCTAGCCTAACTTTCAAATTCATGACGACCAAAATTCACTTGGATTATCATTTCATTACATCACAAGTACAAATGCCTTACACACAAGAATTACAACACTAACATTACTACTCTACTAGAAACTGCCATCCACTCATATTTGTTCTATTCATATGAAGTTTTTGCTTAAAAAGGAACCCATAGTGACTCTGACTCTTGACTTGGAAAAATGGAAATTGTCGAGCACACCATGGATTCTATATGCTGCTGCCCTACTAATGTGCAACGCCCTGTACTGTGTCCAAAGGCACTGTGTACTGTACCTCACTGTGCGTTGTTTGTGTAAGCACCAGTTGTAGTTTGATGATAAGGGAAACAAATGTGGACTAAAATCAGATGCACCTTGTTCTGCAGTCAAAGCAATAATAACAGCATTCAATGATCCATTTGATTTTGTAAGTGTAAAAAAGGCAATAAATTATTGGACAGATTTGCATATGAAAGAACTTATCCTTCTTGGTTGGTAAAAGTGAACTTTTATTATTATTGCGACTACAATGAACTACGGTCTAAATTTAGTCTTGTTCGTTATATCCCTTGTGGTGCTGGTCATTTATTTGAGCATGATGAGATAAGAGATATTTATTTTTGTCCATGTGTTATTTTATTATTTTGCGCACTATGACTGTGTCCCACCTCTTAGAGTTTCATTTTTCTATACATAAAAGACGAGGTTGAGCCAATTAACCAGAATTATCTGACATTGCATCATGTAAGGGTTATATATATATTTAGTCTCATTATATGGAATGACCAGAGCTACAATTCTGTAATGTCAAAGTCACCCAAAAGGCTACAAATCACATCCGGGATGGCGTTTCCTTTCATTAAAGTCTACACATGTACAATTCTGATGTTATTTGCTATCGAATGAATTTAGTTTTCCTATATATATCTCCACCAAAAGTTGCCTTTCTTTGTAATGTGCCGTAACTTAACACTATGTCGCGTATACTCACAGAGTTATGTAGCCAAGCGTGAAAAAAAGTTTCCGATGGAAATTACTTGAGAATTGTTGAGAATAATCCTATATAGATTCTATACATACATATGTTTATGTGATATATATACAGTACTAATGTAACACATTACTTCTGCATTGAACTGTGTATGCAGTGATAATTTCTTCTATTATAGGAGTATCCCCCGATGTGGAACGTTTCGAGAAAAAAATACTAATAACTCAGTCCAGTCGCTTACAACATAATCATCAGTCAGAATTGCGTGTCTTTCAGAAAAGTTTGACCAATTTATTATTAGCACACAAGGGAGAAGGAAAAGGCACGACATGGCCTTAACTCATTCAGGCAATAAGCAGCCAACTACATGAGCAAAGACTCTCTGTATGTATCAAATTTAACATTTGTACTCTTTATGTACATAGTACTAGTACTACAATCGTCTAAAAACTTTTAACCCTTTGGACAATAATACTACGCAATATAGTAGTGGTGGGATTATAATGCACAGAGTCCGTCGTAGTAGCTGCACCACTAAAAGTTAAAGCTACCTTACGTAATTCCCATTGTAAACAAGGGGTGGTGGATTGAGTCTGGAAGTCATTCATCAGAAACAGAACACAAGAAGAGGTAGCAAAAGCCCAAAAGCATGAACATACCAACAATAATGTACTTTTATCCAACTGCCTTAAGTAAGTCACTGTACATGTACTACTTACGTATACAAAATACACAGCTATATATTTAAAAATATATAGGTGTATTGAGCATCAGTGTATTTGCTATGTATACTTATGGAAGAAGATCTCCATGGGCAGAAACGGAACGAGAAGAAAATGAAAGCATTTCAATTCCCATCTGTAAACACGAAAACTCTTTGACAAGCGATTGGAACACCCGCAACCTAAACACTCGTCTCTCTCTGTTCAACTTTTACTTTGACTAAAGGCAAGAGATGAAGGACGAAGAGCTGAAAACTAAAGCTAAGTTAACTGATGTGAAACTGTGCTGAGCACACTCTATGAATTGACTAAATACAAAATAAAATAAAGTTGTCAGTCTCTCGTTTACTTTGCATTTACTCTTTCTGTCTGCAATAAAATTCTCATCACTTCCTTCAGTCACTCGCTCCTGTATATATATTTATATATATGTATGTACAGTAAATACATTCAACTCAATAAACATACATATGCACACCGTCAATACTCACTGACTAAAATGAATGTAACAATTTTTCTTCCATTTAGCACGTACTATTTTTCATATCACATCATAAAATACATTCCACATTATCTCACACAGAAAACAGCTCCCCAACAAGAAACATCAATCTTTAACACACAACACGACGAAAGAAACTAAAAAGTATTTTATGCCCTAACCAGTAACCACTACCCCACATATCGTACAACAAAATATAATGATGATACAGAAATGCCTCTAAAAATAAACTACATGCTTAACATTCTTCTTCCTCCTCATCATCATTCACTCTCTCTCTCTCTATAAAATCACACACTGTACATTTTACATGTAGAGAAAAAAAAATGAGAAACGGATCGATATGTTAGCCAATTCCCGGATGAAACAATCTTTTTGACAAGAAAAATGATCTCGGCACTATTAAAATGAAAATAAAAGCAAATCCTGATTTGTGCTCATCCTTCTCGTGTCATATGTCATCGTCAAATTCCAATCAGCAACATCTTTCTCTGTATTTACTACAAAATCAATAACCCTCGTTATGATATACCTACAGCACAGTTACAGAAGTACATGTTATATTAATATTGCACAATAATATGTACGTACATATCTTGTGATTTTGGGGTGTATTGTGTTGTGTGATATTCCCTGTGACGAAAGTTGAAAGTAAGTAGCAAATTGACAAATTTTGTGTCGTATTCCCAGCGAAACCACAAGTCAAGGTTGGAAAGAGTAGACGAGGCAATTCGTGCCATTTGGCTCACTCCGAAGCTAACCCCTCTTGGCGACCGATAATTAGTGAGACTGTCAATACTCACGACAACGAAGACGATGACGGTAACGGTGTGACTGCCACGCTCACACTGCACTGTGACAATAAACTACGTGTGTCTCTCTGGACGTTAGTTAATACATGGAACACCTAATAGTTATATAACTCGCTATGGTATACCTCAACCCTCATCTCGCTTTTCAGTTCTACTGCACTGCAAAATCTTTTGTCTTCTTGTATATTTATGTATGCCAGATATACAGATGGAAATTGAAAATAGATAGTTTCTGTTTTGTTGTGGGTATTATAAAAGGTTCTGTATAAGAAAAGCATCTCCATTAGTGGCACTACGAGAAACGGAAGAAATGTTAACGAAGTGTATATCTGGGTACGTACATTTATGTAGTAGTTACACACACAATATGAGCTTTAGTCAGAGAACGTAAAAGTGTAGGGCTAAGGACATTGTGGGAGTAGCAGTGTAGTAAAATCGGATCGGGGAGCGATGGAGTTATAGTTAGTGAGTGAGAGCTGTTTTTGGTCGGAGGAGACGGAGAGACGGAGAGAGAGGATTGAATGAAAATAGCTGAGTCACAATGACACGACCAATAGATACGAGTTATCTCACTCTCCTTTTGTCTCGCTTTTACTTCCGTTCGCATCTTTTCCTATACAGATCTGTCTCCCTTTTGTTTTCCGCCTATTGTATATAGCAGTTACTGTTACTCCTATATTTATGTTAGTATAACTACACCATTATTAGTAGAACCATCTATAAATACTAACTATACTAACCCTAGTTTGTGCATTCGAAGCACTAATAGAATATCTAGTCGATATTGTGCTATACGAAGTACCAGTATATACATTATGTGTTGTAGACTTATAAGTAGAGTGTATAGGACCCAATCGAAAACTTTCCCATTATCAATTTCATTCTAGTTGAGTGGGAAAGAACAAGAGACATAGAATAAGACTCGACGAGCGATATTATTATTATTTTGTGCGTGTTGGAAGTAACAATATAGCGTAAAAGAAATAATGAACTATAAGAGTAACAATGTTTCTAGTCTTTGTGTGTATTCTGTATATAGATTCTTGTTGGATTTGCAGGGAAATTCATTATTCACTGACATTTGATCGTCGCATCATCACATTAATTCTGCCACCCATGTCACAATCAGGCGCTTACTTCTTTTCTCCCACCATCACCGTCGCCGTTATTGGATCTTAAATCCGCATCTCATCTTCGCACTACTGTCATTGTCATCTCTTTTCCCCACAAACTTCGTCTCTGAGGCACTAAATGTAGAAATTTGCTTCGTAACTCTTTCAAACACGCAATATAAAATAATGCTTTACATTTTTACGCTGTTTCTGTTCTATGGAAGCTCCGGAAACGAAATACATGTTTTCACATTTCCATGTTCATTATTATGATGATTATTGGAGGATAGTTATAATACTAGGAGACATACGACAAGCATTGACTATCAGACTTTGCGATGAGACAGGATGATTGCAATTTGAGGAGCTTTGGCTTAAATTCACTTTACGATCGGATACATAAAAGACGCTGCTTTTCTATTATGATTACGGCAGTTATTTCTGAAGCCATAAGATGCATCTGTGTGTATAAAGTTGAGTAAAGCGTACATAATGACTGAGCATCACGTAATGTAGGACTTAACTTGAGACGAGTCTTTTTCTCGCATTTTGGATTGCTGTAATAATGTTACTATTTCTTTCTACATCTACAGATATCTGCAGATATACGCTCATGTAATTCGGGGAGGCAGTCAATAATTTAATCCGATTGCATCTCTTCCTTTGAATTCCTGCCACGTCGAGAATGTAATCAAAAAATTGCAATTGCTCGATCCCTTCCTTTCGGTCCGATTCATTCCTTTAACTGGGATTCTATATAGAAATTCCTTCCTCAAGTTTCTATACTCATTTTGCTACCTCGTGTAAAGTACGTCTTCCTACCTTTTGTTTGGTTGATTCTTTTCGTTAATTGTCTCACTGGAGAAAATTGTTGCACAGTGAACATTTTAGTTTTTGTCCACACTTGCTTATAGCTTTCAGGGAAGTTGTATTATTTCTTTCGTTAGTTGTGGGATTGGAATTAATGTGAAGTAATATTACGGTTTTTGTATAAGCATCGATTCTACGATTCTGTTTTGTGTGAGCGTGACTTGTCTTGATCTGCCTTGTCTCAATATGAAATTCGACTCTCATCATTTTTCTATACTTTGCAATTTAACATTCAGAGCCATATCTTTCCTCGTCTCTGGATTCATAGAGATGAGAGATACATGATACACGATACATTACAGCTAAATTGATTTGATGAAATTCGTGATATTATTATCTCCAGTTCAATTGCTCTCCTTTCAATCATCACCAATAATAAGTGTTCTTGCTATATGCATATCCTTAGTTATGGTACCTACTGCATATTTTAGATTCATGGTTCACGTTTACTTTTCCAATTGATATATTTATTTGCTCAATTGAAATTTCGAATAAATTACACCTTATCCTGCACGTGCAACTTTACAAACTACAAAACAAGTGAGCCAATCGTCAATATACCCACGCGTTGGTTCATAAAAAATTATTGACTTTCATTTCAAATATACACAATAAACACAATAAAACCCATTCGTACCAACGTCTACTTACTTTGTACAATTGCATAGATGAATGAATGTTATTACATAGGTAGGCGCAAAATGTATAGTATGTGTATATAAGATTTCCATTGTATAAAATTCCTGCTTTCAAGTTTAGTACACATAACAATTAATTAGACCTAAAACCCCCTACTGCCTTATCATACGTCATAATACAGTAAAATACCTTAATGCCATACCTATCTCACCTATATACAACTTTCTGGTTAAGTTATAGTTGGAAAAGTCCCTAAAGCTGTAGTGCTGTAGTAAGAGAAGTCAATATGTAATTTACGATTTTGTGTGGAAGTAGGAGCAATTTGTGCAGATAGTGGGCGAGAGGATTAAGAGGAATAGAGTGGGAAAGCCTGGAGGATTAAATGTCTCTAGCTGTCAAATAGACTCAAGTCACTTATTGTCAAGCCGAGCAGCACGGACGAAGGCTTGCTTGTAGCGTTCAATAAACTTGAATCCTCCATACTGTGTGTACACGACTATTTCGTCCAGCAGGAGTGTGGAAGTGAGGAAGAGCGGAGTGAAATAAACAGTAGGTGCATGGCATGAGTCAAGCAGGAACGTCAGATAAGACTGAGATGAAATTCAACAGAAAAGACCCCGAACAACTAAAATATACATAAGAATGCAAATAACTTGCCTTTTGGCTCACAAACTCACAACACATCACTTTTCTATTTACTTTACTTTCCGTACAGCTTAAAGGTATAGGTTCTTCACATGCAATGTCAGTGGAGTATAACAGGAAGCTTAAGTCATCCCTTATCTCATCAAGACAAGACCATACGGTCTATTAAATGCACTAAGATGTGTATGTGTATGGCAAGTAGTGTGATCTTTAGCTACCATGCTCTGTGTATAAGCTACGCTAGTATTAGTTAGCATTGAACTTGAAAAGAAAACTGCTGCAGATGCTATGTGCTTCATGCATATGGGAATAAATGGGTATACATCAAACAGAATGGTACATAGAGTGTGTATATTGCTTTTATGTTTTATACAAACGTATTGACGTCTCAACACACACGAAAGTCGATAGTTCAGCCAGAGAACGGAGGAAACCAGCGAGAAAATTGAAATTGCGCACAGTAAGGAAAGAAAAAGAAGAAGAAAACCAACTGGGACGTTATTCTCAAAGTCACTTTCGCCATTCATGCTGAATATAACTTTATGAACAAACTATTCTTTTAGCACTGTGTATCTTCCAGTTTTTACAAGAATAGTAGGTTTACATAATACTGCACGCTTTCACATTCCTTGTCTGAAGTGTATGCACTTATAGCATGTGAACACAGGGAAGTGAAACTCTGTGCGGTAATCTTTAGTAAAGTCTTATGAATTTTTAATGTAGAAGGGTAATTGAAGAGTGCAATACCTACCCAGAATCTCATGTATAGTAAGCGTTCACCTTATACTAGATAAGAGCTTTAACATTATTTCGATTAAGTGTACATGAGTCGACGCCCATTTGCTCTATAAAAGTAAAAATACACTGGAGTGTTGCATTTATTAGAAAGTTGATTAAAGCCACACTCCTCTATTGAAGCACGTTTACACATTTGATATTGTGTGTGTATAGGATGAGGTTATATGATGAAAAATCATCTTTCATCTTGCCAATAAAAGTGAATCCCAGTGGAAAGTTAAGAAGACTTACAATGTCTGAACATGGTCATTAGGATTACAGGAAGGTACACTTTATATATACGCAATTGCAAAGTCAACCCCTTAAGCTCAGAGAAAGTTGATTTAACAGTATTATTCCACATTATACAGGCAGTAGAGTAGTCGCATTTCCTTCGTCACTATCGATCGTAAAAATAGCAATTTATGTTATAAACTTAACGTTTAAAGAATAGGCCTAAGAAATAAAAGTAGATACACAACTGGCACTTTTAATTGACACGGAAGTTGTCAATTATGTAAATTGAAGTAGGAAAGATGGTAATTAACAGATATATACAGATATAACAGGCAAGTGGCTAATTGGCGGAAAATGGACAAAAGAGTCAAAGTGCTTAATTAACTAATTAATGCCTTTGAAACTTTTCATCTGTTGCAAACATTCAGAAACTTGTTTACAATAGTAAATTGAACGAAATCATTATAGAAAGGAGTTTCAATAAAGTTATATACACGTTACACTGCATCGAGATAAGTTTTCATAGTGTCTATAAGCATTACTAACACAGTCATTTAGTTATTCTGTTAACATACTCGCTCAATTAAATGAAACATTTTTAAATGTTTCATTGCACATAATATATTCCTACTAACAAGTTAGTCATAATCTTTAAACGATCATTGCTAATAGCGTTCATCAAAGATTGAATTAATGTACTAATCAGTTCAAAATTTTGAATGTATTCAATTTTTTATTGCAAAAATTATGTTGATTAAATTAGCCAAGTAAACCTAAATAAATAAAAATACAATTATTTGAGTTTGCTCTTGCAATTGTGTATTAGGTTGTAAAATGTGAAAATTCTATGTAAGCCAAAAAGCTGTATGTTGTGTTTGGATAAGTTGTGTATTGAAATACAAGACAATGATCTCATAATTCCAAACTGTCAACAATGGTAAAATACACAAGGGCTCACTTTTCATTTGGTTTGGTGTTGAATGAAATGTTCTTTTGGTTCTCGTCTTCTTGCTGTGTACTTGCCTTCATTATTGTGAACCGAATCCTACCCTCCGTCTCTCACTCTGTGTTTCTCGGTTGTCTCATCTCGTCTGGTTTTAATTTTCACCCCATTTAATGAAATCTCCTGCATTACATCACATTACAACTGCAGCATCAACTCAGACTCAGAGCATTCTTCTTGTACTACAACTCCGTTCTTCTTGCCCCAACCAAAGTATCCATCTCAATAATCCTTAACTCATTTAACAGTTAACTTGAGAAATCGTGGGAAGCTCTTCCAGAAAACATGTGCTATTCTTTACTTGTCTTGTCCTGTTCAAACTTCCGATAAGTTCTTTCTTACGCTACTTCTTCAACTTACAAGACACACTCCTCTTAATACACAACTCTCATTTACTCTTCTAACAAAACTTCCTCACTTGAATTCTAAGCAGCAACGACAACGAACGACAATATTTATGACACGGAACAACCTCCTCCTCCGCTTTTCAAATTTTCTAGACAAATAATTTTACGCTATATCTGTAATATCTACTCTATCACACCCTTTCCTTTTCTTCCCCATTCCGCTGCAATACATCCACACACATTATACTATGAAACATTCATTAAAATTAAATTAAATGCATTTGGGTATATTCCAGAATGTTGAATTGAATTCACTTAGAATTCTACAGTTCCCATTCACAGTACAAGTGCAAGGGGTATACTATTATGTCTCTACACATTCACCATTGCTCTTCCATACATAAAATATACGTTTCTCATACACAGGAAATCATCTAATCACCTTTTCAATTGAGCGACACAGCGATCCACGCAATAAAAAGAGCATGACGGTATTTTCAATTTCTGCTAGGTATATATTAATTTCAATATATCAACACATAATATTTCCCAAGCATCGTTTACTTGCTTTACTACATTACAGAATTTGGATCGCAGTCTTTCATGATTAATTCTTTTCTTCCTCTTGTTGTTCCCCCCTCCTTCTTCTTACAGTATTGGAATTTTTTATTATTGAATTAATACTCTGAACAGTCCCAATAACTACTACACACAACACTAAATCATCTCTGAAAGACAACCAGCATCCAACGGTGGTACCATTCATACTACATACTAATGTATATGCCTACTATAACAGTACCGTTTAATTCTTGTAGTAAAATGTGCACTTCTATATACAGTTACGATACAATAAAGATGACCAAACCTGAAAAGAATACAGACAGGAGGACCTCAGACTAACAATCAGTTTACTTTATTACCACATACTTATATAACAAGACTACCAATGAGATTCTGAAATATTTTATTACGTGAGCGAAATAATATTTTCCTACTTCCCCACAAACATTGTACATTTGCCAAGTCCTGTCTTATGAAAACAAGGAATAAGTAACCAACCAACTGGTGCAGATTCGTCCAGTCATCCCGTAGGCATATATTTAATGCATATACCTACAATAAAAAGTTATGTTGCTACGTACTTCTTATATTAATGTCTGTATAGCGCAAACATGTATTTATTGAAGATGGACAAGTTAACAGTGTAATAGAAAAGATAAACAAAGCCATTAACAATGATTCCATGTTGGGTAGAGTGAGAGAGAAATAAGAAGACACATTGAGAGAATGCAATTCCAAAAAATCTCCCTTCGGGGACAACATGGCTATATACAAAACAATGAATGGGTTCATGGAATTTACTTGCTACACTACACACATAGGTAGAATACATACACAATGCATCCAGTACCATGCAACTAATATAATGCAGCAAAGCAACTACACGGGTGTATATAAATATACCTACCCGTAGAATCAAATTGTGAATAACAATATTATTATTTTACCTGTCCCATGTATTTCTCTCCATTCCATTCCTTCCTAAACAGAATTCCAGCAGAATCCCCATGAGAGTAAGTGAGAGTCTATGAATTTGTATTTTTTTCATATGTACGTACTTATGTGTACGCATTTCTATATTGATACTGTTATTACTTGTTTGTGAGATAAGGATTCTCCATTCATAACATAGAGACCTTTTGGGTGCTTGATTTTAATTCTATTGTGTGTTATTGTTTGGGCTGAAGGTGAGCCATAAAGCTGCTTGAGAGCTCAAATTCAATTCCCATTCACTCTCGTCTCAAACGACTTCATTCATTCCGCTGCACTGCGTTGCTTACGCCATGCCTTGTCTCATTCTCATCTTGCATTCACAGTCACAAAAGAACAAAAAGACGAGTTGTAGCTCAGCAGGAGCAAGCAGTGAAAACATTCAAACACAACTTCACTACATTCATTCAACAAACTGGCAATTAATTAAGTTTCATTACAAACACTGAAAATCTTGCAGTGCATAGCAGCCATGCCAAGAACTCTCTTGAACATATCTCGTGTGTATTCCTTTCTCTATTAGTATTGCGTCCTCAATGTCTTTCTCTCTATTTAATATCATTAGTATTGCGTAAGTAACTAAGTTTGTGTTGGAAATTAGAATCAACCGCTGCATGCTATTGGATTGGAATTTATTAAAGACATGTCATGTCACTACTACGTTCCTCGGTTTCTACTACCTACTCTATTCGACTACTAGTCAAAGGAAAACATTCATTCTGAATTGAATAAATGCATTTGTGTGTGTTGCTTCTATTAATTTTCATTCTTATCTTGTTTTCGTATCTTCCCTGCAGGATTTCAGTTCTTCTGGGCACATGAAATGCATTGCATTTCTGTGCAGAGGCTCTCCATTCTTGTTTATTTTACATCCTTCGATTCAATCCTCAATTTTATCACAAACGCAGTCTCATAGTCATTAGAATTTGCTTCCACGTATCTCCATTGCACTAAAGATACAACAAATGTCTTATATCTGTGCTATTGTACATTTATATCAATAGTGCATCTGTACATTCATGCTATTACACATTATTATAGTAACAACATAAGGATTGACGAGAAAGGGAGTGCTGCTGCTCCTTGTGAAGACGAAAGGGAGTGAGTGCATCTTAGCATTCTGATCTGATCTTCTTCATCAGCCCTTAAGTCAAGCAACTTTGAAACTTTCGTGCAAGTCCAAGTAAGTTGAGTGGATTGAAGAGAGACTGCTGCTGTTGTTAGAGACAAACCACACGTAGGGAAATACTCTCTTGTCGGACTTAAGTCTTATACTAAATATCAAGTAGATGTGTTTATAGAACTACACATCAGTATGTACACTTTGATGAGAAAGTGAACCAAAATTATCTCTCTTATATATCTTTGAGTAGTACTAAGTCTTTGGAATGAATGTCTGTGTGTGTTTAAGTATAGGGCAGATTATATAGAGGAACTCATTCATTCCACGAGTGACTGAGAAAGTCATTGGAATTGAAAGGAAAGCTCGCAAGACTGAAATAATGTTGTGGTACGAGGCAAACGAAGTTTGTCCGTTGGACTGTAAACAACCCGAATAAGTAGAAATATTCGGAGAGAATTCGGTAAAAGAGGCTCCAGGCAATGAAACATCCACACAAACGACAGAAGGAAGAAATAGATCTCGAGAGTCAGTCCGTGTGTTTGCAACTTGAATTTGATCATGTATGCTCATTTTGGATGTCTTTGCAGGTATATGTGTACTACAAATGAGTGTAAGCAACGTGACTGAGAATGAGATTTCAAATTTAGTAATGAAAATGTAAAGTAAATATGCGTAAATGTTTAGTTTGTTATAAAGAAGGTTTTATATATTCATATTGTGCGTTTGATGTCGAGTGAAGGTAGAGAAAGTCTTTAGACTTTCGTTTTTAACATGTTCTAAGAGTACAATTAGCTTTTGTATGTTCAAAGAGGCATAAGATGTTGGAGCGTATCTGAATGGTGTGAGTGTTTGTGTGTGTTCCGTTTTATTTTACTGCATTCACCTTTATTTTATGAACAGAGTTCATTTG
This sequence comes from Pogonognathellus longicornis, assembly GCA_034694085.1. NCBI lineage: Eukaryota > Metazoa > Arthropoda > Collembola > Entomobryomorpha > Tomoceridae > Pogonognathellus > Pogonognathellus longicornis. The sequence goes on from JAQFYB010000016.1 coordinate 103,888, forward strand.
AGCGTATCTGTGTATATAGTATTATGTTGTATGTAGGTAAGGCAGTAAAGTCGATGGTATCTTTGAGAGTCTTTACGAGTCCCTTTATATTACTGCTCCACTCTCAATCGGAGTCCTTTAATAGCAAGGGGCTAAAAGTAGGCAGAACTGCTGGAATCCTACAGAAGAACGTAAAAGAAAAGCCGTGAGGTAAAACTCGACGTATAAAAGTCAAAATCGAGCGTTGTAATTGTAATAGACGTCAGTCTCAGTTCGCTGCTGTGTGTGCTCCTTAGAAAACAGATGAAGTGCAAAACGTGTAGTAGTAGTCCAAGTAGAATGAATGCACATTCGAGAAAAGAAGTCTCTCTCAGATCAAAAGAAAAACTCCAGTTTTTCCCTTAGGTATTTAGATAGGCATACTACTACTATGTATATGCTGTAACTAAACTAAACTACACGACTCTTCCAGCTTTACTTAAAGTTCGTACTCGTATGCTGAGAGACTCTGAAAAATTCACATGTTATCTCTGTTTGTATTTACATGGAAATTGTGCCAAAGGCAATAAACGCTAACCAACCAACTCAACTAGAAGTCTCTTTCTCTCTCGTCTACTATAATTCCACTAGTAATAAAGGAAAAAATATTCCGATGGTTTAGCATTATCTCTCTTCGAAAGTCAGCCGAGCCGCTCTCCTGCTCTGCTATGCATAAGAAGAGTTCAAGCCGTGTGTGCGCTTCTGAATAGCTCATTTACAGGCAACTTGCTGACTGATGAGAGGAGTTGAAAACAACTACTTACCAAAGAATGCGAGAAGATTAAAGAATTTCATTTCAATCCGTTCCCTTTTCATTTCAACCAGCATCTGATAAGGAATTAAACTGCTAAACGTTCATTTTATAGAAAAATTGAGTTGTTAGTATAAGCATATAAACTGAAATGAATTTTTTCAAGCTATAGGTACTATTTGTTTACCAAGTATAATCCTAGTAATATTTTATGTGTTTATACTCACACACTGTTACACTGAAAACAGACTTGGAAATTACCACTAACATACAATGCGCATGCAATGACGCATGGTATAAGATTCTCACCCGATGTGTGCTCCAATATTATTACATCAAAGGTCAACATTATATAGCAGAAGTGGAAATCCCATTTTTATTAAGCCGTATTATGAACACGCATAACTCGTATGGGTACGTGTAATATTTATTGGGCAACTTTTATTGTGGGTTCACAATAGAGCTACTAATCAGCACAAAGATATTTCTTTACACGATATTTTTAGCTTTCCCTTTCGTTCATGCAGTAAATATTTTGTCGGGACTTTTATAGACATTTCCTTGTCTGCTTCATTTATAAGGATGCCTAATGAGTTGAGACGGTAGTGGGGTTCAAATCCTTTATGTGATTCTGACCTGACCAGACTCACCAAACTACACAATCAACTGTGTGCTTCTACATATAAGCGGATTCGAAATACAAAGGTGTCGTCTTGTGCGAAGTGATGCCCTTTTCCACCAAGGATAATCCACCAAGGAAAAGTGAAACCTTACACTTCTATAGATTTCGAAATTAGTGTAATAATAACCATAGTGTGTTATATAAGTGCAGGAATTTATATCTCAATAAGTACAATATTGTCAACTGTAAAATTTTCCCCTTTACTACCGTGGGATTTTCAGTCTGGAGAAAAGACTGCACTCAAACATTTCTATGGACTCCAAGTGCATCTCAGAATAATAGAAAAGGGAGAATTGTGAATGAAGAAATCGACCCGTGTGTGTAAAGTAAACGTTGGGTCGGTGCATGGGCTTTAAAATGAACGCACTTCAGTTTTCTTGTAAATATAGTTGTAAGTTGAGTAATGAGTAAGTACCTTTTCTCATTTCGGTCAATCCTTTCATTTTCATTCACAATCGCACTCATTGATGTCCCAATTCCCTTTACTACCTAAATTACTCTACAATCGTAGTAAATTAATTCCTCCAGCTAAAGAAAGGGTTTCACCAACATCCCTGCAGTAATACTACATTACAAACGGTTTTATAGTACAATTCATCTCTCAAATTATCAATGAAATGCTCCCATTATATACATTCAATTTCATTCCACTAAAAACTCAAACTATGATAACCCTTCATTTGTCATTAGATGACAATGATACGTTTTTATTGCAGATACTATTACGATTGAGGCATGTTATTTTTTCATTTCCTTATTGCTCACAAAAAGCGTGTTTCAGAACTAAAATGATCCAATTGAAAAGGTCTATTTAATATAATGTATGTAATAATACATTGGTACGTATTAGGTAGGTAATGAGTAATTAAAAATACTAACCTACATAAAAAGATTTAATTTTTATTGCAATATTTTTCTGTTGTGTTGCATGCTGCACCAACATTTTCTATTCTGATACTTTTTATTTTTAACTACACCTGTGAAGAAGGTATCTGTAAATGAATGTCAAAAATATTTTATTATATTTGCACAAACATTTAATAATTGGAAGGCACATTCACATAGTGTTCATATTTATTTACGACCCAAATGTTTAAACGGATTGTGCACACAAAAGCTATCATTGCCTGAGGGTTAAACACTGATGAGATAACATCTTTATCGTTTAAATACTAAAATATCATACGCCCATATATATCATACACAAAAGTAATAAATTCGTATTATCCTAAATCCTCATATACGTAGCATTTCATATTTTGATTAGTGAAACAGGACTCTCGCATTACCATTAAGTACATACAAGATGTAGACCTAGGTAGATTTAGACGTGCATTATTCTGATGATGATGATTCACCATGCGATTACTGGGAGATTGTAAAGGGAGGATGTTGTTATTACCTCCATTGTAGTACTTGAGTATTATTGAGGGTTCAAGATGAAATTATTATTAAAAAGCGACCACACCACATATATATCCACAATTCATGCACATACCATCAAAACATTACATGCACACATAAAGAACTCATTTACGAAAATGTTATTTCAGCTGCCATTTGATGCACTGCCTCCCATTGCATCGCTGTATGTGTGTACAATAAAGTGCACAGCTCTATACAATATAATACACTAGAGCTGTATGTGTTCTCACTTTCGACTTTTTATTCTAAGCAATAGTAAAGTATAGAGTAAGCCCTCACAACGAATCCACTGGAATTATCATTAAGTGAACGAGCTGAGACTTTGTGAGAAATAAATGCTCTGTGCCATGAATAATACATGGCAGGAGAAAATACACGGGCACAGTGCAGTCCAGCAACATGAGCCTTGTCAAGTCAATTCGTATAAATTGATACGTCTATTTTGATGGCATCCATCATTCACCATAAACGATGATGACACTTACACACTATTCATTCCATGCTCTTTCTACGCACACACATCCCTCTTAAAGCAACACACACCAATTTAATTCCATGCTATTACTTATACACTACTTACTTATGTATATTATGGTGGCAGACATTTATTGTGTAATCAAAATTGATACCTTGGCTTACACTTAACTTCACTATGCAAGTCTTTCCTCTTTAGTTATATTTATTCTTTTCAACTTGCTATTAGCATTTATAGTAAATCCCATCAGACAGCGAGAGAGAGGAGAGAGACAGAAGGAAGAAAAGCGGCAAAGGGAATTTACAGAAAGGGAGTCTTGTTATCATCATGTAATGACATGAAGCGGGAGCTATTATTAGCATTGCCATTAAAAGCATTGCACAGGTTAACATTATACAGATGAGTTATATATTACATAACGAGGGAACAATATTATTTTAGTGGAAGCTCAAACATATATTTGGAACATAATTCTTTCTTGTGTGTATCTGTTATGGTATGGTGTGGCATAAAGAGTTGTGTTGGTTTAGTGCTATTTGTAGTTGCTTGGTTAGCGTGACAATGAGCAATTCATTGTGAGTGTAATGATGAGGCGAAAGCCAACACAAAACGGACAGACGGACTGAAGCCAAAATGGAATTCTTGTAAATTGTGCACATCACATGGAAGAAGATGAGGAAGGAGAATGGGCTTTGCCCTTCATTTGCATTGAACTTGCCCTTTACCTTTAAAATTCTTTTTTAGTCTCCCTGCTTGCCGTTTTCCACTCTCTCTCTCGTTCTCGCTCTATGTATTTCGTCATGCATAGCCAATTAGTTCATCGGAAATTCCTTGCTGCTCTCATTTCTTTTCAACGAATGAAACTCATCTTCTCCAAGTGGAAATTTAAATAAAGCGAGTTTGCACCGCAGTAAAATACACATACAGCGAGACTTGTGTGTACTACAGAACAAATGGGATTGCTTTTCTCATCTTTCTATACTGCAGGGTTTCTACTTACGATAGGTTTGTGTGCATGTGTTTGACTAAAAGTCGACCTTCGTGCCTTCTTTGACTTGAAATTGACTTTGACTTTAATTCTGTCTGTCAATCATCCAAAAAGAATCGATTTCAGTCGCTGACTGCATACTAAATCCCCTCACAGAGCGAGAGAGAGGTGTGATCTCTCTAGTACTTCAAAACTTGCTGTTCCTTCTCATGTAGACAACGATTAAACAAAAGACGCCGTTACACTTTCCATAATATTATATGGAAGCGAATGTAAATCTTATACTTACTTGCAGGGACAAAATCTATTTTGTTTTTTCTGTATAGAATTATCTTACCCTTTCTTTCATTTCGTATTCAAAAATTAATTTAGCTAACACAATTCCCATAAATTCCTCTCCAAGGAGAACCCACCACGGTAAAATGGTGTATATAAAGAGAGAATAGGACCCAAGAACTTTTACAACATAAGTCGTGCCGTGTCTTTGAAAAAGTTTTCGCTATATGATTTATGTCTACAAGACAATAACAGCCAAGCAGACAATTCGAATTTCTTTTGATACTAAAAGCCATCAAGACAAAAGGAAATCCCCGATAAGTTACAATAACAAAAGGAAGGGAAACATGACGAATACACGTACAAAAATCACAATAGAATGCTGCAAGCATCGTGCAAGTAGAATCTAGTATTGTAGCTGTAAATACAGTGCCACTACTACTACTACTGTACTATTTCCTTATATGTATTGCATTATACATAGCCAAAAAGCCATTTTACTATTTACAACGTGAGATCTTCTTTGGACTTGTCTATGCAGTAAATGCTTGTACTTGACTTGAGATCAGATAGCAAAACTTGAGAAAAATGCTAAACATGAGTTAAGTGCAGTACAAGAAACACAAGCCAGTTGAATTCTCTTGCGGAAAAGATGTAATAGTGAATAGTACACAGCTCACAAAACAGCAAAATGATCGGTAAAAGTTTGTCTTTTGGCTTGTGATGCACCGAGTGAACATGTTTCACTATTTTCCAACTTGCAATACATTTATAATACCATACATACCCCTTTCTATACTATGTACGCCTTTACATTACATCACAAGGTTTCTCATAACATACACTTGGGGAAACTACGATAGCCGAATAGTTTTGGCCCACACAGAAAGCGAGCGACAACATAAACACTTTAGTGTTCAATTCCAAGACGATTTCGCATGTCATTTCATTTCTCAAGAAATTCAACGGCTCAGAACAAAAAGCAAGAAGATTTGTCGTTTCTGTTGTTGTGTTATGTTTCTGCCATGATGCACCGAGTCCTGCTGCTACAAACTCACACAAATCCACTTTAGTAACAAAACGAAGACAGCGACGACCTTCTCTCGTCGCAAACTGAATCGAATTTCGTTTCTACTATATATGCAGCACATAAATAGTGTAGTAGTAGCAGTTGTGTTGTATAGACGTACATTGTAGTAGCTGTAGTAGTAATAGCATTATAAGTAGGGAAGAGAGAAGAGCATCTTTTCCAACTTCATATTTTATTCGGATGTTAAACATTAAAAAGGGAATCTGTAGAAAAGCGTCAGTAATCGAATGAAATATTTCCACTATTTCCTCTCCGACTTTTTTCTCAGTAGGTATTTTTTACTGTGCAAGTAAGAATTCCTTCTCCTCTTCTCAATTCAACAGTATACCTATCATTTCTATATACTTTTTCCAGCAAAAAACCGACAGTTGAACTTGAGTCGTATTTTATACAAGCATTCTTCTGCGTGTGTGCCTATGTGTGCGCTACTAGCAACTGCATAGCTACATTACATTACATTATTACTCAAGGAGAGTGGAGTAAAGCAGCAGAATAGAAAACTGGCAATTTCACATCCTGATAAGTCCATTCATGATCATGTCATGGGACGACAGACAGACCAACAGGATGGGTAATTGTAGTATAGCACTAGAAAGTAAGTATACGCAATATCTTTACAAGTGAATTCTAAAACGTTGGTTGTGTATGTGTGGAGTGTGTACTAATGCTGCAGCTATTTACTGTGTGCACACTGCAGAATATTATCATCATCTGATATTCCCCTCACCCTGCCTCCTGCTGCAACCAGCTAAAATCCAGCAGCTTTGGCCATTCCAGTAGAATGCTCCGAAAGAACTTGATTTCGTTTGCGCTACTCAAAGAAACTAAATGATTCAAACCCAAGGAAACGCACAACAAGATGGGAAGGGTCAGCCCACAGTCAAGAAAACAACCCGTCACTTTTTTCACATTCACAAACCCTTGAAAATGGATGTCAGCCCCCGAAATTCGGCAAATGTCCAGCTAACAACGAAATAAAAACCCTCAAGAGAAAAAATGTGTCTAAGAACGATCAAGCGTCAAAAAAGTGTTAAACCATGAATTAGTATATCTATACAGAGAACAGCATGGATTAGACTCTAATGGTATAAAGTTTGTTTAAGTTATTAACTGTAAGTAGTATATTATTATAGTACAAAGTATGCAATGCAACTATTATACACACTACACATGTATTTAAGTGTATAGCCAAAGATGTTGTAAACACTATACATTAGAAACAAACTCATGTTATGTTATTTGACACCGAAGCTTAAACCTGAACTGAAGTTTGGATAAAGACACACACACAAATTACATATCCACGCACACAAGTAAATTGTAAAACATTTACATGATCTAGAAAGGAGTCGTATTACATTTTGTGGTTGGGTTTTGCTCTCCTGGCCAGAGACGGGCTGACTGGACTGTTTTTATATATTGAAGGAAGCTAGATGAGACCACACAGTGATATACGAGTGAAAATGAAATGGAAATGACACAACTATCTCACACGGGGATTTATGGGTTGCACCCAACCCTTTTGTGACCTCTCAGCCAAAATTCAAGTGGAGCATCGACGAATAGAAAACCTTAGTTACTAGATCCAATCCATTACACTATTATTATTACACTCTATCTCTCTCTGTTCTTTATAACTTCACTACACAAACAGACGTCGATTTCCTCTCTGCAACAATAATGTCACATTATATTATCAAGTCTACGCACGGAAATCATACCATTATCATTTTACATCAGATATAAAGCGATAAAACACAGTTGCAGGGTATTGGTATAGGAATGTGGCTAACAGGGTGTAGTCCGTATGGTAGTACAAATCATAAACGCAATATTCTGAAGTAATGTGATGTTATGTACACAAAAAATTAGTTGCTGTATGCGTTCATTGTGTGTGAGATTTGTATTGAAATTTCATTTGACGGAGGTAAAAAGGTGAGGTGAGGTAAGCTCGTGCCTAGGCAGCCAGCCGTGCCAGACGACGACTTCAACTTCAATTAGAATGCATTGCTTTTCCTATCCTCACTACCTACTGCAGAGAAATACTACATGTTTATATAATTCTACTACACTTTTAGTGCTATAGTCCTGTAATGCGAGTTTGTCGGCATTCCTCTCCTGTCTTTAGTTACTTTGTATATAGACAGACGTCATAGCCCATAAATAAACGCACTCTCTTGTTCCTTTACAATTCAATGCGACGCAATGTAATGTGCAACGAGTGCATTGTGCTTTATGGATTATATAATCCTTAAAAAGCCAATATAAAACAGAGTCGATTTCAAATCTCTCTGTCTGTCTATACCATAAGTGCACACGAAAGCACTACAGTCAACACTCACATAAGGTACCTCCTAAAATATTAAAATAAACAAAGGACCGATGAGCAGCTGCACATTTTCCTACTTGAATAATCCGTCAATAATGCAATCCCAGAGAGAAAACCTCTTTATATGCGACAATCCGGAATTTTTATATTCTGCAAGTGTATTGTACACTAAGTATACAGAACAAAATATATACCTGGATCGTTTATATGCAAAACTAGAACTATAAACCCTTATATGTATGTTACATAAATGAAAAGTTTCAATGTATGCATTTTACGGTTTGCAACACAACACTATGAATTATGCCATCTTTATATTTATAGTTGTAAACTGCATGTCACTATTGTTATGCTTATTGGAGTTTTTTATTTTAGGATTTTGTACTTGTTTTCTCTGTGGGCTTTTTCAACCAGGTTTTTGCTGTTGTTTGGCCCTTTGGGGACTTGAATTCGGTTACTTTATTCCGTGGCAGCTGTCCATCATCAGTATACAACTTGTTAGCATTATATGCGCAAGAGAGTCGAACGAAATCGTCAAAATGAATTCGTGAGGAGCACAAGACACAGATGTGCATCAGATCAGGTTATATCAACATACGGGATTACTATACTCGTCATTCCACATACAGACTCAGATACACTTCACTCGACAACATCAATCTGATCCTCCTGGCTTTGCTGCATCCTCTAATAAACAGAATACGTTATGAATTCCCTTCTTCTTTTTGTTGTGGTCGTAGCTGCATTTGCCGAACCAACCTGCACTCTACTCACCATGCCCTAAAACAGATATTTACATGCAATTCATGCATTTCTGAGGATTGCATGGAGAAATAAGATATACAGCTTGTTATAACGTGTAATGTACGTAGAACTAGTATTTGTACTGCCAAGTAGATGCAGTAATATACAAATGAATACATTTAAAGGCAAAGGCTGTCTTCTTGCCGTGCCAGGCTTGCCATGACATTGAACTGATTTTCCCTTTGAACATTTACTTCCCTGTTAGGTTGTATGTGGTTTTGGCCTTTGAAGATATACATGTCTCTTTCGGCTACGCTTCACCACATTATACAGAGCAGCAGAGAAATCCAATAAAAAAATGAAAAATCATCTCTTCCCTTTTCCCTTAGACGATTTCTCTATATGAATAGTTCTATTATTATTATTGTTACTGTGATTACTGCTTATTATGAAAAACTAGCGTAAACCTACTTCAATAATATATAGGTATGTATGTGTGTAGTGGATACTTATGTGTTATTATATGCTTAAAAGATAAACCCATAAGTAGAGTTGTAATATTATTACCAAGTACAAGTACCAAGTACACTTTTGAGTTTGTGAAGTTGATGAGTGAATATTTAAAAAAACACATCATGTTTCCTTATAAGTACACAGGACAAAGATGTATGCGATAGTTTATGTGTGCTAGTTAAGATAAAAATGGAAAACGTGTGTAGCAAAGTAAAGTAAAGTATCTTTACAGCAAATGCTACTTAATCCGACTAATCCGAGTATAGCGATAAATAAAGACAAAAAGATTTGGGAGATAAGATGAAAGGAATGTAGTAATAATAAGTTAAGGAAAGGAAGGCTGAACGAGATCAGTGAGTGACAAGACAAGACAAGAAGCATCTATCATTAACTCCATAGTTCAGTTATGTAGACTTTTATCTTTTCCCGTTCTGCCGCATCTGTATCGTGCATTGCACACACTTAACATTACACTCACTCTATACACAATACACATACACACAGCCATATAGGGATACAAGTATAGAATGCCTATAATTTATAGAAGTTAGTTAGTGAGTTAGTCTGGGCAAATAAGATAATAAAATGCATCAAGGTATTTTTACATTCTATATATCTGTAATATTGTACTAGAGTGCTGAGGTAAAACTAGTCGAAGTACTTAGGGCACACGCCTTTGTTATATAACTGCATTTTTGTGATATTCACATGTTCTTTAATCGGATCACATCCGATCCCTTTGCTTCACATGACAACTTCCAACCAACATACAACACGAGCTTTCTCATTTCTTCTTAAACAGCTTATGCTTTCTGAAAGTCACAGAAAAGCCAGACAAGATAAGACACAAAGAACTGAACTGCACAAATGCCTGGCTTTGTGGTTCATAAATAGTAAGCTCATATAAACTACAGACACGAGACAAGAAAGTAATGAATCACACTACCATCAGATCAGAATTGCACGTGCCATTATTTTTTATCCACGATATTTACATAAACAATAAAAGAAATTCATATTGCAAACTCTGAATAAAAATAAAAATATATTTTTAGAATGATTAATGTAAAATTATAAGATCATTAAAAATTAATAGCACAGCATCATAAATTGTTTTGTTAACATGTAAAGTAGGTTTTGTCAATGTCGGATGCAATAGTAACGTATCATTTTAATTTGTACACTAATATCTTGATTGAGAATGTAAAGTACATAAATTGAAAAAGTCATAATAAGGACCAAGTACTTAGCTTAGCTAAGTTTTCGATTGTTTAAAGCCTGAAACACCTTCGGCAGAGATGGTAAGAACGATGTAAAAAATCGAAGTGTAGTAAAAGAAGGGAATAAAATTTGCCCCGTCACGTTTCTAAGTGTAGCAAATAAAGAATGCAGGTTTATTGCCGCTATGTGCAACGCATGCACTATACTGCATTATTATATCGATGCATTGTTTCCAATGCACTTCAATTCAATGAAGTGGAAAAACGAGCCTTTCTCTTCTGCTACCGTTTGCATCTTGTGCATCCTTATAAATACAAGAGTGTAGATAATAATATAGCGTATCCCTTGCAGTAATAACATAAGAAAAGAAAAAGAGATAGCTGTTAACAGGAAATGAAATTGAATGTAAACCCTCTACTAAAATCCATATACTGTCTCACTTTGCTATATCCCCCTAGAGCTGTAACCTAAACTAATTCTTACAGATGCGTATTTCATGATCGTTTGTCCCCAATTGTGAAAAACATGTAAGGACAGAATGTTATGCCCTGGTTCCTATTGCCATCATCATCTCATCTCAATTAAAGATGTAGAGACGTCTGAGACATTTGTCCAAGACACATTTCTTCCCCTAAATAATTCTTAATTCCAATTAGTCTTCTTTCCGACTGAATGCTGCAGCAATCAACTAATGGAACACAACATGTCAACCGTTAACAATCCCATGTCGATTCTTGACTGTCAATTCTAATTTACTTACTGTGTAAATAAATGGAATCCTTTTCTAATTCACCTATACTCTACCAAGTCAACCAGGGCAGTTTGTGTTTTCAATGAAACGAAGACTGCTACTAGTATTAGTATCTCCGAGTCTTTAAAAGTCATTCGAAGATTAGCTTAAGGTTGCCTTGTTTTGTTACCAACATCTCCCTTTCAGGCTACTGTGTTACATTTAACTGCAACCTATGCGTACGAGTTAGCGCATAAAATGTCCTTTTGTGTGTATCTCGTTCTTATACCATTAAAGTCCAATTGGCTGTTACCTCAGATATAGAACTAGTTGTGTGTTGTAGAATTCAGATAGAAATTCAGTGCAAGAAGAGAGGTAGATCTGTGCGTGAGTCTTGCGGAGGACTTGTTTTGTGTAATAAAAGATAGGAGGAAAGGAGAGTTGAGTAAGAGAGAGAGAGTGAGGGAACTAATGATCCATTCTCCAGAGCCCTTCTATCCATTTCTACGACCAAATTACAAGAATGTATTCCCTCACTTACGGAAAGAATCGTCTCATCTCGTCTCATCTCATCACTCTCATTCTTTCGACCAAATGGACTCAACCACACAATACAAAGCACAACATGACGAGTCAACTGCGAGGCTCCACCAACAAGCCAACAGCATACGCACACACACAGAAACTAACCAACAAAATAGAATTTAGAAACTCGTTGGATTGTACAATGCATGTGATGCCATAATATGGTGATCTCCAGAAGCTGTGCAGAACACCAGAAGTAGCCCCTTCCTTCTCGTCTCTCTCCCTTCCTTCCACCAAAACTATTTCTACCTTCCTTCAATCCATTTCATTATTTTCTTGCGGTTCATTGCACACTCTACGTGTCGCATACGAAATCATATACGCTCAAATTCAACCTTATACTACTACTTCTACAAATATAAGTACAACATCTCCACAAAGCCAATCTATGTACCACAATACCAAAATTATACTGTGAGGGTGCATTTTCCATTTTTTACAGTATTGCACTTTTTATTATATACCAACATAGGTACTAGGTACCATATAGAGTATAGAGTTGTACATTTTGTTTACACAGTACAGCATTGGTTTATTATTATAATTTTATTGCGAAGTTTACATTTTTAGTATTGTACTGTAGCTTAAGGTCAAGTGAATGCGGAATTGAAAAACATATACCTAAAGGCATGTAAAATTTAATGGTAATATGACATATTGTACATAGGTAGGTATACTCTAGGAAAAAACATTAGATTTCTATTGTTTGGTAATGCGTTTACGTTATCGGAAAATTAAACCGACTCCTCTACGCCAGGAATTGGCAGAGGAATATTATGATGCTTAGAATAAGTATATGGATGCAAAGGGCAAACGGTTTTAACTGCGGAGATATTTTTAGTAGGTATATATTTGTAATAATACTAGTATGACCCGTTCACCGTAACACAGTAATCTCATAAACAATTCACGAAGGCGAGAAAATAAAAGCTGTTCTCATTAACCTTCAGCAAGTAATTCTATTGAATTCTAAATGCATTTAACTGTCACTATTTTCATAGCACCTATTCAACTCTTCAAAGTGTTGCATGCCCCGAAGTCTCAATAAAATCTCATCTAGTTTTAGTAATTAATTATCTCTCTGTGTGCGAATGTCATTGTAAATTGATGGAAGTGGCAGTGTAGCTAGTGTAGCACAGTAGAAGTGTGTTTGTTGGCTGACCTCTTGTCACACTACTGCCTGACTCGTTTTGTTTTCATTAGTGATTTAATGCTATCATGCTACACACAAATATTATGAGTGTAATAATTTTAATTGCATTTGTAAGTGGTCTCCTAGCTCTGACTGCTGCTTAGGTGGCTGCGTCGAGTAAGTGTAGGGAATGCGTACAGAGCAATGCAGTCATAAATTCCGTTTGTAAATATTATTGCTGTGGCTGTGTGTTAGGTTGTCAAAAGAGAATTGTATTACACGAGTAGACAGATGGACGGAGAAGATAAACCGTTTCAATTGTGTTTGTGTCGTGTATAAAGTAATTGTAATTACAATGAAACCAGTTATCACTGAAAGCAATTTGGGAGACGAGTGATATTCTACAGCAGCGTGCTCTTTGTATCACTAAAGAGTATCTCTCTCTCTTTCTATGCGTTGCTCTACTGCAGTCGCATTGTAATACAAATTCTCATCTTCTGCAATAAAAGTATATCAGATTTACAACTAACTGACAAAGGAATACTTTCAGTAATAACTAATGCATAAAATACATACACAACAACATCAAAACACATACAAGCGGATATTTCGTTCTCGTCATGCAATGTGTAATGAAATGAGAATACACCATGGAAAGAGTATAGAGTCTGTTTCGTGTGTATGACATGACATGATGTTATAGATATCGTATGAAAGATGACCCAGTTCTTGCTCTACTTTTATTATTTGTACCGGAGACGATGACTACGACTGTATAGGTGACTGGTCACAGTGGAAAAAATTGTAGATAAATAAATGCACAACTTTGTATATAGCAGGAAGTCAATTTCATATAACAAATCGCTTTTACATCTGTGAGATTGTACTGAGATAAATACATTTAAAAAGAAATTGTTATTGCAGTTTACAGCAGCAACCGGGTTATCAATGCATAGTTATCTTTACTGATTGGAGACAATCAAAAAAGTGAAACTTGCTACTATTGTGAATTTAGAGTACCTAATAATTTGTACCTCACCTATGGCTAAGGATAAGACACTTATTTTTTAACCTGTGCAATTATTTAAACTATCTGCAAATTTTTTCCCTCATAAAACACAGGTCATAAGTGCAATCGTGTAGTAGGATTTATTTTTTGCAATGATTAAACTTTTCCTGAACACATGATTCAACCAATGAAGGCTTTAGCAGAAAAGGTGCTTATTTGCTTATAATTAGTAATCAGTTCATGTAGGGAGCAAAAAATATATTTTCTTGTTTCTCACATAGTTTTTTCTTGAGGCAAGATGAATTGAGACGTTTGTTGACAAGACAAGTTTCGTGTAAATATTCCATTGTGTGTAAATATTGTGTAGCCTTTAGTATAGGCTTGGCAGACGTTTGGCGAGTGTCATTAAGCTACTTAAGATGAGCTTCTGCTTTTCTTTCTTATATTGTTTTGTCAAGATTCTGTAAATTTATGCAAAACTTTGCAAAATCTTTTTGACTTGACGAACATAAATCTTCAGTATTATGAAAATATAATATATTAGTACACAAGTACGACATGCACAGAATTGCTTCTCACTATATTTTGTACACCAGATAGGTAGTGTACTTGTTCATAATCTTTTATGTTATGCATATTATGCCAAGCCTAAATAATTATCGTAGCAAGAGCTACTTAGCACCCAAGGCAAGTGCATGGTACAATGTACAATGGTTAAAAATCGTTGATTTTAAACGGATATATTTTTAACAATAAGAACAAGTCCTTCCAACAACTTTTAGCATTTATGAGTGCGGGCCATTAATTTTAGCAGCCGGTTCGCTCACAGCTCTCATTGTTCCTTGAGTATTACCACTTTACAACACACCTCCTTTATCTACAACATAGTTATACAAAGATAGGTAATTGTATAATACATATTTTTAGACAAGTTGTTGTTGCAGGGATGATGCCGGAGTTGGATCTACTCAATTAATGAGTAAAATAAATTCTTATTAAACTTTTACTGCATCGTGGTTTACAAGTGTAACATCAAATTGACATTGAGATTGATATTTCATATACGTAAAGAATTGGATTGGGGTAAAGGTAAACATGAAAAATGTACATAGTTACATCATGCATCATGTACGTTGTAAACAATTAATTGTATACACAACAACAGACAACTTTTAGCCTTTGGACTTTATTTCTGTATAAGCATTGATTCATGTTTTTCAACTTCAGCGTTCGCGTTAGTGACATGTGTCATCTCCAGTAGGAGTCTTTCTATCTCGTCAACAATCTCCGACAGTTTGTTGCTCACACACCATGAGCAAACAAAATGTGAAGACTACAAGTAGAAAGGTATGCATTTAACAAATGGGAAAATATTTACCTGCCACAGGTGACAATTTAGTTACCACTGCCCATCGTGTTTTCCACTGTAACAACAACATAAAATCATAAAGTACACAATACATAACAATTATTCAAACCAACAAAAAACTCTCTTAGGTAAATTGATTGAAGCTGAACACGCATTACACAATACCAAGTCCCATTTAGAAAAACAAAATAGTATATTTAGTAGAATAAAAAATCAAATATAGAACTTCATTCTTAAAAACTACAGTAAATATATTATAGGTTTAGTAATAGGCAATAGGTATAGTAGCGATACTCATTTTTTATTTGATGCTTTCTAAGCTGTAATTTTTACACATGCATTTACGTGCAGTTTGCTTTTACACTGCTTTTACGCAAAAAAGCGTAAGTATTGCATTATAAAAGCGAAGCTAGCGTTTCAAAATATTCAGAATCTTTGTTTAGTACTTATTATTTCATTATTTTCTAGTAAGAAGTAATGTGAGTTTGATATATCAGTGACATCAACTGCATCCTATAAATATT